>BQNB010145979.1:0-14332 GCA_026074375.1 Tanacetum coccineum
TACTCTTCCGATTCTTGTTGTTTGTGCTTGTGATTATTTGTAGGATTGACCCAAAAATTTTGAAGCCTCTCGTGTTTGGTGTTTTGTCCTGGTCCACTCGAGCATCCTAGCCTTTGCTTACCATTAGTTTGGGGAAATCCGATATCCTAGATTATTATCGACTAACATTTATCTTTTAGCATACTATATAAACAGCTTAAGATTTTTGTGATACTTTCTCCATGCTCAGATTATGCATTCGACTTTTTGAGTTCTAGTATGGGGTTTTTGAGCCTTAGACTAAGAAACATTGATGACAATGTTTAATTTTAGTATGGGGTAGTATATTTTCGATATGGTCTTACCTACTTTTGCCCGTTGTTCTTATGTACCCCGTTTTCCCGCAAAAAATTTAAAATTTTTAAGTTTATATATATAACTTGTAAAAAAAAATTGTGTGTAGAAAAATGTTGAAAAATATAAATTGTTAGTTGGATAAAAAAAATAAAATAAAAATAATAATAAGCATTTTGACATGAATGTAGGCTTTTCGTTGGTGAGAACAAAAGTAAATTTTGACCCGACTGGTTTTATATCTTAGCTTTTCTCCTTAACGTGTATAGATTGAATTTTGCAAATCTTTTATACAAGGAGCTATAAAAATCGAGTCTAGCTTAAAAAAGTCAAGACTTTGCAAGTTCTCATAATTGATTTTAAATATGCGAAGATCGATTTATTAGAATTAACATTGTTGCCAGTCTATGTGACTTGTTAAAGTGCCGATCTTAATTCGCTAGGCTAAGTATTCACGAGTTTCTTTATTAGAAATCTTAAATTGTGAAGAACAAGAGATGATAGAGTATAGTATAAGTTTTGATGCTAAACATAGAATAGTTGGATTTCTTTAAGGCTCATAAAGGTTAATTATGGCTTTTTGCTCCCATCATCTTAATAAACGTTATATAATTGTTGAATAAATAAAGTTTCTTTGGTTTTTGCGATTCTTAGTTTATATCACTTCGTAGAGATTCCTTCTGGTGAAAGTAAGATACACATCGAGGTTTTGTCAGTGTTGTGGGGAAATAGACCCCTAGACCATGGTCGGCTCGCATACCGATGTGGTAGTTGTTAAAAGACCACAGGACTTGAAATTTGGCTATAATAATAATAATTATGTAATAAACCGAAGCCGAAATAAGACTTCTGGATCATGGTCGGCTCGCATACCGATGTGACAGTCGTTTAAAGGGTGGAGAAAAAAATAATAATAAAAACTGTAGGCTGATAAAAGTTTACTGCATCTTGCCGGCTCACAACCGATGTTGCAGTCTTCAAAATAAGGCACATAGTTATAATAATCCGAGACTGATAAAAGTTTGATGCATCTTGCCGGCTCACAACCGATGTTGCAGCCTTCTAAAGGACCGAGGTTTAATAATGTTGCAATAATAATAAGTATAAAGCCAAATTTCGACTCTAGGGTTATCTAAATAAAGCCTCCGTCTCTGGACTCGTAGTTGAGTTGTTGCGGATGAAATAAAAAGGATAACCCCTAAATCATGCGAATTTAGAACCTTAATGTGGACCTTATTCTCACCATATCGTCTCTTTAGGAAAGGATTTCAAACTAATTGTGGTCTAAACCGGGTTTACTTTATATTAATAAGGGCATAATTTATTTGTCACCAATAATAATAAAATCCTTAGAGGAAATTAGGAATAAGGGAGCGAAAAGTAGCTGCGTTTACACAATTAGCATTTATGAGTAGTGTTAGCATCTAATCTTATATTTAACTGTGATTTCGTTTTAAGCTTAGTTTGGGGATTGTGAAAATCAAGGATGACGAACTCCCGTTCTTAAAGCCTTTTAAATAATGTTATTTAATTCTTATCTTAGTTTTTATCTTTTATTGAATAAGTGGTTAAAACGGGGGCGCTTTCGAAATAAATGATTTTTGAACCTTCTTAATGGACCTTTTCTGTTCTTGTTTGATTGTGAGGGGTCATAATTTAAAAGGGGTAATTAGTCTAAGAGGGTTGAAATTTTTGGTTTTCTAAGTATGTGTTTATGACATTGGCGGTGAGGACACTAAAAGCCTTGGTATTGGGATTTTTTGATTGTGTTTAATTTACATATCATTTTTCCTTATTAAAATGAGCTTAAATGACAAAAAATACATAGAAAATACATTGTATTTTTTTGTATTATGAATTGTATTGTGCATGTAATGGATATATTAAAAAGGACAAAAACAAAGCCAAAATTGACAAAACCGAGGACGGGATTGGAAGAATGTGAGAAATTGAAGCCGAAAGTGAATACATCTTTAAATGGGCCAACCCGTACCCATTTAATGGGCCAGGTCAGCCCATTAATTGATATTAACATTAAGCCTTATACATTTTAAATACAAGTCCAAAATCCATATCTAATCCAATATCCAAAACTGTCCAAGGCCCAAGATGAAGAATAAAAGCCCAATCCAAGTCAAAATAATAAAACTCCCAGGTCAAAGTCAATTGATATCAAATCATGCGTGGTCAATTTACTTGTCATTATCCTCCTCCCCTCCCCTTTCTTTACCAAAAGGGACGAATAATCACGGGGTAACTTCTTCACTCCATGCCCTCAATGCTGCCAGATCGAACACCTGAGTGTGTCTGACTCCACCATATGACACGCTGCGCGATTCCATAAGCATCAATCATTGGCTATTAAGGCGTAGAAAGTAATCCAAGGTGCTAAAAATTGAAGGATTTAATGTTGTTATGATCTTAGGGCTATGGATTAGATGATGGTTGCGCTCCTCACGGGTCCTAGAAGCTTCACTTCTATCACTAATAAATAGGGATTGCAATCACCATAGTAGAATAATCTGTGTAGGAGTAGTGTAGTTCAGCTTATTTACCAGCTTAATGTAATTTTCTTTAATGTAATTTTGTTTTTTAATAATCTTGTATCTCTTTTTGTATTTAATACATCAGTTTCATTTAAATTGTGTTTTAAATTCTAGTTTTTAGTTTATATAAATTGGCCTTAAATGTGATTTAGAAGTAATCATAATAAGCTCAATAAGCTCTCCTTAACTCTTTAAGCTAACTCTATTTCAATTAAGCTTTTTAAAGCTTAATTGAATGAGCCTTTCATCTTAAATCACTCAAAAAGTCAGTTTAAGCTATTTTGGATGATAAGCCAAAAATGGAAGGGCTTATGGTGTTTTCACCAGCTTGTTTTCAACAAGTTAGAGCTTATAGATAGGCTCTTTTGAGCAATTTAGATCCCTGTTTAGTTGGGATCAAGGTACACTCACTTTTACTATTTTCTAGCTTATTTTCTTTATAGCTTATTAAACAGCTTATTGTTTGCTTATTATAGTTTATTTGGTTATTTTGTCTTGAGAAGGGCTTAATATGTAGTTTATAGCTTGTTTTATTTTTGTAAGGCTTATTTGATTATGTCCATTTTCTTAGTTATAACTGCTTATTATTATTGCTTATTAGATAGTGCTTATTTTCCCTTACTTTGTGCTTATTTGTCATCTAATATCATTGAGCTTAATCTGTTTTCAATAATCCATGATTAATAAGGTTTGTCTTAGCTTAAAATTGGATTTTAAAAGTTTAAAGGGGTGTTTAGCATAAGCATTCTTAACATAAGTTAAGACTACTAGGGTTATTTTTATAGATTAAGTTATATTGCATAAGCTTTATTATGTTCTTAGATCTTGTTTTCATAAGCTCAAGTTAAGTTTTGTAAAGATTTATAAGTTGTTTTCTCAAAAACTTAAGTCTGCTATAACAGCTTATTAGTGAATTTTCTTAAGATGAATATGAGGTGTAGTTTTTGTGTTCAAATTTGAGTTCCAAATGCATCAATATTAATCTGTTTCAAATTTATAGTCATTTAAAAAACCATTTTGAGAACTTAGTTAAAAAAATAGTTTTGTTTTGTTAGTTGTTGTTTTAATGAAAAATGTCTGCAGGTCTTTTAAGGTAATTTCCTAGCTTAGGTTTAGGTTAATTTTTGTTCTTCATTTAGCGTTTGGAGTTATAGTTTATCTGTTTTATAGCTTTTTTAAATTGTCAATAGTCAATTTGAAGTCCTTATTTTTCAAGTTGACAATTCTGTCATTTTCACTTAAAGCCAAAAATATTAGTGTAGACTGTCACTTTATGCCATTATCTCTAGCTTAATCTCCTTTACCCAATTTTACTTTTGTATAACTTGTTTGTGTTTTCAAAATTATCCAATTCAATATGGTTTTCACTTTTTAGCTTAAGTCATAATGCTTATTAGTCTTTTAGCTTAGCTTAAAAGTAGTAGTGTAAGTCCTTTAAACACCTTTTAGAGTCAATTGTCTTTGAGCTTCTAGACAATTTTCAGCTTAGTTTGTTAGCTTATTTGTGGGTATTAGTTTTATTAGGTCAAGGTGTAGGTCTATTTTTAGCTTATTTGAATTTCCTTTGCTTATCAAGTCCAAATAGCCAAACAAGCTTTAGCTAAAATTGATGTAGATTTAATTTTCTAAAAAAAAAACAAATGTCACTTTTTAAGTAGCTTTTTCTAGCTTATAATTAGGATCTGTCAAAAGTTCCATTTATTAAAGTTTCTTAGTTTTGCTTATTTTATAGCTTTTTCAAAAAGAAAATAAAAAAATGTTTTGCAAAAAGGTAGGTCACCAGACTCGAACCTGTGACCTCCCCCTCAACACACCAACACTTTAACCAACACGCCTTTGGGTCTTTTTCATACATGTCTTTGCTCCATTTTAATTCTTATAGGTCTTTAGTATTTAGATGATTAAGGTTGTTGGGAATTATTCTTTGAGTTGATTAGACAAAAAAATTTAAAGGTGGAGGACCTACAAGACCAAAGTTGGAATACATTAATTGCTGATTGAAGATTAGTCAAACAGTATTTAATGCCCTCAGCTAAAAGATAAAGATCAAACATTAATGCTGATTGAAGATTAGTCATATAGTAGTTAATGTCTGTTTTATAGTTTCCGAAAATTTTATTTTGATCTTATCTTCGTCTTGTAAACCTCTGGGACCCCTCTTTTTAGTATAATAACAGATGGGTAATGCGTACTAGTTGTGGTATCAATTTGATAGATAGTCTCTCCAATGAGAGTCTAAACGCATAAAAAGCGTGTGTAGTAGTTAGTAGTTAGTTTCTTTATTAATGTTTAATAAAGAAAACCTTATTAGTAACATGATTGTGTTCTTTATATTCCGCTGCGTGTTACAATCATTGTTATAATACCCTAGATGAGTCCTAATAACGATCTATGGAGTCATTATAGGATTTCACAATTGGTATCAGAGCCTCATGGCTCTCGATCTAGTTTTTATAAGGTTTTATAATAATTCGAAAATTTTTGCTTTATGATTCATGCTGGTAGTTTATGGTTCCTGCTGGTAGGCTTTATGGTTCCTACTGGTCTGCTTACGATTTCTTCTGCTAGCATCGTCCGATATGGGACAACAGACGCGCTTGGATCTTGAACAATGATGATGTGTATAGTTCTTTTTGAAGATTCAGTTCATGATATGATTCTTGATTGGTTGTTGCACACTCTTTTACAAATTTGGTTGGAGTATGATACGATACAGTTCATGATATGATTTTTCACACATGACTGGTTTCTCTTTGTGATGCAACAGAGATCATGTGTATGGTGGCCGTTGCGCATGAATAAATATAATTTACAAAATTTATTGTCGGCAATGATACTATTGTTGCTACAAGAATTATGCATGATTCAAAGACGTTTAATAATGTCTTCTACGCACTGAAGGAAGATTTGATCTATGCTACTGAGTTCAAGATTCAAGAGATGGCAAGTATACTTTTAAGGGGAAGCTTATTGTTCATATATTTACCATCTACATGCACTCCTATTTGATTATGACAAAAAGGGGAAGTGCTGTTGTTTTATCCTCTCCTTTTTGGGAAGCTTGTCTCTACTTTTTAGGATTGTTGTTCTTTGTCTTATCAGTGATATTTAGAGATTTTTTGTAGGATACTGGTGCATGGATTATGGGTAGTTCCTGTATCTATATTAGCTTACAGGGGAAGATTAGACCCCAATTCATGCTTATTGGTTTTGTCATTATCAACTAGGGGAAGATTGTTGGGAATTATATTTGAGTTGATTATGACAAAACATATTAAAGGTGGAGGACCTACAAGACAAAGTTGGGAATACATTAATGCTGATTGTAGATTAGTCAAGAGTATTTTAATGCTCAGCTAAAAGATAAAGATCAACATTAATGCTGATTGAAGATTAGTCAAATAGTATTTAATGCTGATTTATAGTTTCCTAATTTTATTTTGATCTTATCTTGTCTTGTAAACCCTAACCCCTCTAGTATATAAAGAGGGGAAGGTGTCTAGTATTGGAATCGATTGATAGATAGTCTCTCCAATGAGAGTCTAAACGCATAGAAAGCGTGTGTAGTAGTTAGTTTCTTTATTAATGTTTAATAAAGAAAACCTTATTAGTAACATGATTGTGTTCTTTATATTCCGCTGCGTGTTACAATCATTGTTATCATACCCTAGATGAGTCCTAATAACGATCTATGGAGTAATTATAGGATTTCACATTAGGCTTATTAGATTTTTAGCAGCTTATCCGTTTTAGCTTTTTGAGTAATTTTTTTTGAAAACCTCCTTTTTAGCTTAAAGTATTTTTAGGAATTTTCTAAAAAATTTAGGATTAAGTTTAGTAATTTTAATCTATTTTTTAGTATTATTAAGTTTAAAAATAGATTTAATTAGATTAAAAATTCAAAAAATTATTTTCTTTCTTTTTAAAAATAGTTTAAGTCATTTAGTTTAAGAAATTAGCATTTTGAGTTTTTAAGGATTTAATTTGTCATTTTTAGTTAATTAGTTAGTTTTTAATTGATTTAATGTCGTTAGGTTTTTAAATTGCTTTAATTTTCTAGTTTAGCGTGCCTTTATATGCTTCCCCTTTGCATTATTAGATTTAGAAACTAAAACTTAAATGACAACCAAGCTCGATTTACAACATGAACGTAGATTTTCATTCACCTCTCACCGAGGAGAATGATACCCGTGTTGATTACTTATTATTCTTTCCTAAGAATAATTTGTATGATACTTTGCTTATGTATGTGTATTATATATATATACATATATATATATATATATATATATATATATATTATAGAGGGTTATTTGTGTGATACGTTAAAACTATCGAATATCAAAAATCTCCGCATGCATTTAAAAGATTTTAGGTGGTTCTCCAAAGGAGTTTTAAAATATATGGACCCAATTAATTCAGAATTGCGAAAGAGGCAAGAATGGCTCACCTTCGGCAAAATTAGGAATTAACGTGCATGAGATGGATTAAAGATGAAGCTGAGGAAAAGTATCAACTTAAAGACGTCGCTGTAAACAAAAAGTGTTCACTGGAGACAATCCGGATTGTTATTTTAATTTTGTTTAGTTTATCGAGTCTGTCTTCCTAGGACATCAATATGGCGTATTTCGCTCCATACCATTTATGGCATATTGATTGTCTTTGGACGTTATCAGTCTTATTTTTTTATTTGCACTTTAAAAATATTTATTGTTTAGATTGTGAATACGGGGTAATTCACTAAAATGTTACGTTCGTATCCACAGGTCCTTTAGACTCGTATTTAGTTTGTTTAGTTTAAGTTTAAATTAACGTATTGCGGGTACCAACATAGAATGAACATGTTTCTTCTTATATTTTATACATGACCTCGAGAAAGAAATATCGACAAAGTTGGTGGAATGCATATTTTCTAGGAATTCTATGTGTGTGCTGTTCGTGCTAGGATTCAGACGCTTTTTCAGCACACAATCTTGCTCATAAACGCAACTTGGAGAATTAACGAGCAAAATATCATGGGGGTTGGGAGTTTTCTTCTAATTCTTTTTAATTTCCCGTATTTAATGTTTTATATATACAACGAGGACGTTGTATAATTCAAGTGAGGGGATGGAATTAGAATGTTTACTTGTGCTATTTTTCACAATAAAAAGCTTAAATTATGCTCAAATTTAAAAAAATTTCAAGCATACTTTTGTGAAATTACTTGATACATAACCCGCACACAATAACCCTTGTTAGAAAATTATGAAGATTTAACCTTTCCGTTTCCAAATGTTTACCCAAATTCCACAAAATATGAGTGTGCCGGTGATGTTATAGACTTTAGAACTTGGCTTGGTATATCTATTCGAGACCGCAGTGATGAGTACTATGGATTTAGATGGAATAACTTGTTTAAATTGGTAAATTTAAGGATTACACCCAAATCGCCTTTACATGTTGCTTATTAACTAACTACACCGGTTAGTTAACCTCCCGTTTAAACCCTTTCCACTTTCATATTTATAGTGATGATCCATTAGAACAACCCGTAGAGCCAATTCTTTAGGAATTTACACCAACTATTTGTTTGTTTACACCTTGTAATCCTTAACTACCTGTTAGATTAAGTTTAATTTACAGTTGCTAGTTGCTTAAAGTGTAAAGTTTGTATTTCCCGAGTCTTGTGTCATTTTCTATCTTTGGTGCGGTTAGAAATTTACGCATTGCAAATGGGAATGTATATTAGTAGTCAAAGCTCATGTGATTTTACTACCATCACTATTATTGGTGAATCCAAAAGACGAAGGAACTATCAAAGAAATTATCCGGAATTATTATGATCGTGAAGATGGTGAAACTACACCGAGATTTTAAGTTTAGTTAGCAAAAAAAAATCAAAAAATACAAAAAGAGAAAGAAGTTTGAAGATAGATAATAGGTTTCAGAAAGGAATATACCAGAAGGAATTACATGTAGGATCATTATTCGTTGAAATTTGTCTAAAAAAATCAATGATTTTGTTTAGAGTATGTACAAAGTGGAAGATATCTCCATTGACTTGTAGAGTTTGCTAAAGTTTTGGGAAGATTGGGAAGTTGAATTTTTATTGCGGTACGCCAACCTTAGGGTTGTGTTTTTGATCGTATGATCAAGACGTTGTAAATATTGTTGTCTTTATATGGTACGTTCAGGAAAAATGTGTCTCTTGCAATTGGTTCTTAAGTATTAATCTATTTTGTTCTTGATTTTTATTTAACAACACTTTAACTTCCTCTCACCTGATGATTAGCCGCTGGTTTTACGCGAATGAGGACTTGTTCGAGCATGCATGTCTATTATGTCGTTACGGCCATGTATGCATATCTTAGTTGCCTCAAAGAGCTTTTGGTTGCCCGTCATGTGTTTAGAGCATCCGCTATCTTTTATCCACTCATCGAGTTCCAAGTTAACTCCAAGGCATATCTCGCTAGATGCTTAAGCCATGATACATGTCTCGTCTGAATCATTTTCGTCATCTTCTTCCTCGTTATCACTCCAAGAACCTCTATCGAATGCTCTTTGGTTATTTTCCTTTGGTGGTTTCAGACACTATTTGATAAGATGATTTGGATCACCGCATCTAAAGAACTTCCTATCACTTTTATCGTTATTGTCATCTCGACTTCTTTGGAACTTCTTTTTATCATTCCGTGGTTGTCTTACAAATCTTCCTCTTTTCTTGAAGAACTTCTTGAAGTCTTTAACCGCCATGGCGTACTATTTCAAAATCTTTTTGATAATCATCTCATGAACTTTTTTGGTTCCCGATGAGTTCATCAAGAGATAGTGATGTCAAGTCTTTCGACTCTTCAATAGCCATGACCTTTGCTCTCCATTTAAGATGTAGAGCCCTAAGAAACTTCCTAACATAGTTCTTGCTAGAGTAACTTATGACATCAAATAACATCTATTTTATAGCATCATTTATCCTACGATATTAACCCATTTTGTATGGTTATTGCAAAGAATTGTTACTTAATTGTTTATATTTGAGAATTGCAGTAATTATGGAGTAATTGGTGAAAGATAGCAAAAGGCGTGCATTCTGGAGCTTAAATGAAGATATTTTGAAGATTACTATCACCAATACGCCGTATCCATCAAGGAAGATACGACGTATCCGTGCCTGCACTCACCAAAGACCACAGAGGAATAAAGATCAATACGCCGTATCCAGAGGACTCAATACGCCGTATTCAAGATATGGAATCAATATAATATTCTGGAAGATATCAAGCATGGTCCCTACTCCAAGAAATCCCCAATACGCCGTATCCAACTCATGGATACGCCGTATCCAACCGACTTCCAGACCTTATAAATAGAAAACTCAAAAATGAGTTTTAAGTGTGCTAAATCATATTCTCGATACCTAAACTACAAAAGTCAATTTTCAGAGGAGAAAAAGAGCAGAATAGGTCGAGCAACGTATTCAATTCCATAGGAGACAACGTGTAATTCCATATACTTTAGTAATCGTTTAGTTTTTGGTATCATTCGTTAACTCGGTTAGTTTACCTTGGCTAAATAATTACTCTTGTATTTATTATGACATTTGAAGGCTAATACCTTCGGGTATTAGCCATTATTATGAAGATCTGAATGTTTGGTATTTGTTTATCTTGATTTCTTGATTTATCGTTGAGTGCTTGTTTATGTTTATCAATTTATACTTGTTTACGCGCTTTTGTATGTGACCTATCATTCAACTGGATCTAGTGAAGCAGACCAAGTAGATCTAGAGTCCGGGATAGCTCTCCATATAGTAATTTATACATCTAGAATCATAGTTACATAAATATTGTCCTTCTAAGTCTGTGTCTAGGATACGCTTCGGGCTTAACTAGTTAATTGGATATTGCCAATGGTTTATTGATCGTGTTGACTAGCAGGTGACCTAGATAATTCAACAAGTAACGTTCTGATTCCATTGGATAGTTGGACAAGTGGACTACTAGTGTATAAATTGCCATTAAGCGGTAAGTGGGTAAAGTCTCTATGAGCTAGGGTTTAACAAGATCACCATTGCTTTAATCCCTAAGATAGATTATAATCAGCAAATAAGGATGCTTTATGCGGATGCTTTAATTGTGACAGAATTAATGAATAATTAATGTGTTTAGTTCAGTTGGATGATTGTATACCTAAGTCTTAAGAATGAGTTTGTCACCTCGGAGAGAAGAAATCATTGCACTTAATAAACAAACAACATTCTATTGGATTAATAATGGTTTCTACTAACTTTTTTATATCTAACAAGACTTGAATTGTTTATAGACACCAACCAAACAGTTGCCAGTCTCTCAGGCTTGAAAACCTCCTTTTACCGTTGAATCTAGGATTTAGTATGACATAAGTTTAACATAGGTTGTGGATAGAATAGGAATTAATCATTAGATTAGATATACCATGATACTAATTAAATTGATAGATTTATCCTTCGCTTCAAGTGTTCGACTCCCTAACTTAACACGAAATCTACTACGATCGGGTACACTGCCCGTTTCTAAAAGTGGTGTTTTTGGTTTTGTGGAAATATATAAATTTAAAACTTGAATCATCTTAAATATACCATACAATGACAACACATCAATGAACATCCACCACCCCTCATGGAGAGCCATGAGGGGTATTTATACTAATAGAAAAAGCAAACTATTCCTAGTTTACATAAATGACCCTTGCGTGACACGCAGTGTCCAAGACACATTCCAATTACGTGTAAGACGCTTCTTCACTAAAAAAGTGAGGCCTATACTATTCTCCTCTAAGATGGCGTCATACATGATTGGTTTTAAATGTTCCCACAAGCAAATAAAGAAAAATGATAAGAATAAAGTCCAGTATTCCTTGAGATATCTTCGACAATATGCTTGAAAACACTTCGCTTTATTTCTTCAGCTCGTAGACGAACATACTGCTAAAATCTTCAGCTCCCTCCCAAACAGACACCCATGAGACTGATAAGAATTAATACACCGTTCTTTAAGGAGGGATGATATCATCAACATCATCTCACTTAGGAAGCATTCCAGTTTTGTTTGAATTCAGACCAAAGTACACATGTTATCTCCTTTTTGAAGTCGAAACCGTAGCACCAAAATCAATTAAGACCCAAAAATATACTTTTCTCCCTCCGGGAAAGTGCAGATATGAATTGCTACACCAAAGTCAATTAAGTCCCGAGTGTACACAATTTGTTCCTCTATGTAGTCTAAATGGTAATATCAAAGTCAATTAAGTCCCAGATGTACCCATTTAAATTGTTTCACTAAAGTCAACTAAGTCCCGAGTGAAAGCAATTTATCCTGCCGCGTAGTCGAAATTGTAACATCAAAACGATAACATAAAAAATCAACTAAGTACCAGATGTACACATTTCTCCCTCCAAGATGATGACTAACTGAGGAATTATCCTACACATGTGTACATCTTATGCCAACTAAAACTGCTTACTTAGCTTCATAACCCGTGATTGCATAAGCAATAGTCTGTGAGAATATGTCCGTACTTTCTTTACAAATCTCTCTTGATCAACCCGAACTAAATCCCCTTATCTATTCTGCCGGCTAAAACTGATGACCACAGATTGAAGCACAATCCTTCACTTGTGACTTAATCTTGTACCATCCAAGTGACGAAGGAACGATGCAGAGGCAAATATCTGAGTACCATATACTCACCCAAAAGTATACAAAAAAAATACATCACCACTTGAAATCTCCTCAACTACGTGAGACACTGAGTACTATAATGTAACTCCTTAAAGTGATAGCTACTTTGTGGGTATAGGTAGAAATAATCACAAAAGCAACTAGATATCCAAGTCTTCGTCACTAACACAAGTCATCTTCGTTGTGGAGAAAGAAAGAACCGAAGACGAAATAAGTACACTTCCCGTGAAAGTCTACTTCAATCCTAAATAAGTAACATCGTACTATAACCCTGTAGTCACTAAAATTCAATACTAGCCATTATGAATGAAGGTGAATTTTGATAAAGATCGTTTTTAGTATAATGTATTGTGTTTATTGTGTGGTTATTCATGATTTTTGATGTGTTATGATAGTTAACGGATATCGGGCTCAATAAATTAACATAAGCTCTGCCCGTCCAAGTAATAAAACCTGGTCTTTATACTTTACCCGACAAGAGAATGTTTAATACCCGACTTGATCCGATAACGTAACCACCACTTACCAACCCATTTATTAAACAAAAAAATCCGGCCTTGTCTCTAACCCGTATAAACTACTCGAGCCATATAACATCATACATCCCATAATCCAATTATTAACAATAGTCGGACCAGTCATATTGTCAATATCTAGCCCAATATGCAAGTAAACATACTCAGTCCATGAAGGTACTTTCGGCCCAAGATGTAGTATAGCCAATTTTTGAAGCAACAATGACCAACCCATTTCACTATTGCAATACTCAATCCATATGAAACCAGATATATATATCATTCCTTTTAATTAGGGCATACATTAACCCTAATCCTTCTCACTAAAAAAACGCAGTCAAACAACTCTCTCACCCAACCTAATCGACTCCATCTCTTCCATCTTAAATTACCATTATCCTCCAAAAATGAGCATGCCTCTTAAATCATTACATAACCCAGATGAGTATGAAATCGTTCATTATACACATCACTCAAATAACACTCGATCAGTAGCATCGTTTCTCTAATAGCACAAACTATCAAAAGCAGAACCAAGAACCAAGAAGTGCATCTTCAAGATCTTTTGAATAAGTTCTTGGGTAGGTTTTTTCCTTTTGATTTGTTTGCCTTGAGTCTCAACCGAAGCATAGATTGACAGTAACACACTTGTTATATGTCTTTCTATAATTTTGAATATTATCAAGGGTTTATAACCTACATGGATCGATGATGATGTTTTTCTTTTCGAGTTCTTGATTGTTAGAGGGTCACGAGATAATGTAATTTAACTCGAATTGAAATAAACTGAGATCTTATGCGTGTTTAAATTTTTCGAGTCTTAAGGGGAGTGGATTGGAGATGGAGATGAGATATGATAATTGTGATGATGGGTTTAGGATTAATGGTTGTTGGATTTGGTGAATTGAGGTTGTGATGATGTGGTTGTTTGTTGTTATTGGTTTTAATTGAGTTGCATATTCGGTTCACAAAGTCTTGCTACGTATCCGGTCGAACTTGTAAATGCTAATCCGGTCACAACTAAAAACTGCGAGTTTGGTTGATGAATGAAACAGCGAGTTCGGATGATTATGAATTTGGTTGATGAATGAAATTGCGAGTTTGAATGATTGCGAATTCGGTTGATGAATGAAACTGCAATTTCGGTTGATTTTATAAACTGCGAGTCCGGTGTCCTTGCATTAGTACTTTTGTCCTTGTTGTCTTTACTTTGTCTAGAGCTAGAAATGTGGATCTTGTT
>BQNB010145980.1:4307-16639 GCA_026074375.1 Tanacetum coccineum
TATTTCAATTTCTAAGATGTTTGGTGCAAGTTCATATGAACTTATACAATTTGTTTATGTATGTTTAATATTGCTACAATGCATATTTATTTTAGCGTTATAAGCGTGTACTACAATGTATAACCCTGCGCTCCGCAGCGAAGTGCGGGTTAAAAACCTTGTTGACTTAACAAATGGCTTATTTATTTTCTTAAGATGAGCATTAATTAACTTCATCTTGTTGTCGGGCAAAGAAGTTCCGATCTCTTGCAGAAAATCATTGAAAACCTCCAACGAAAAAACAGGCGAAAACAAAAAGCAAAACAAGACAATAGTGGAAATGATTGAAGGGATATCATTACAAAAACTAGATTGCATCATTGTATATTGTGTTATATTGCATTTATCTTTAATGATAGCTTAACAACAAAAACAGAATTTAAGAAAGTATGTTATAGCATATTTTTAAAGAAAAGTTGACGACTTAACGAACATTGATGGATCTCATGTGAAAAAGATAGCATTGTTGCTTTACAAAAGTAATTGTAAACGTTGATGTAGGGAAGTTCAAGCTTGGCTTGAGATGAATGTGGTACTTCAGCCACGTTCCATTGTACTTAATTTGCTTCTTGTGATTAATACAAATTTACCGGGGTAACCCTTTACCCAAAAAAAGTAATTGTATCGTGCACATGTATGCATACATTAAGAGTGGTGATTTGCACACTTTAGAAATTGATTTGCACACTCAAATTATGTGTATCTTGACATTTATACCCTTACATTAATTAGTGAAGTGTGTATATATTAAGGGTATAATATGCATCACACAAACATTTTAAGTGTGCCAATAAATTTGAAGAATGTGCAAATCATCTCTCATACATTAATATTGACTTGTTTACAAACTAAGGGACTATAATTTAATTATGCTGTCACCTACATCTATAGTACATCCTTCACGGCCATTAGATATTTTTATAAATGTTGCCTGCCATTTTTTATATCTAATTTTGTTATGATACAATATGCTATGATCCATAATGAAATTTTCACCAAGACAAAGCAATCAAAAAGTACACTGAGAGTTAAGGAGGTGTGTAAGTTTGCCGTTATATAAATAACTAGAGTAAAAGTCGGTATTTATTTTGCATTATAAAAATAAATCGGAATATGATCAAACAACATTCCTAGGGGTTGATTATTTCCAGGCCCTCCATAAAAAACAATTACCCCAAGAATCACTATACCCTTTAATTTGTAATATCATAACAATTTGCTTTTTCTATTATTGCATTTAGACCAGATGCTGGGATGAATTTATATTCATTATCAACCAATTCTATATATGTTCTTGATGTATGATTGATACGAGTCCGGTTACCACACTAGGCCATTGCCATATGAGTCCAACCCGTTATCAAATATACTAGATTGGTAGAAGCTTAATATGGTGCATGGAGAAGAATTAGTCAGCTACTACGTATGTTCCATAGTATCAAAGACGTGGTCTATTTGCATGAAATTTAGAGTGCATGCTTTCTATTCTTTAGGATTACGTTTATGTTAGTGGGGTAGTTCTAAAACCATTAGTTTAGTTTAACCGTTTAATTCCACTATATATATTATTGTAATTTACATTCGAGGAGATATGAATGAAGAAGAATTTAATTCCACTATATATATTATTGTAATTTACATTCGAGGAGATATGAATGAAGAAGAATTTAAGTCTAGTTTCTCTCTAAATTTTTTGGAGTCTTGCTCGCTTAAAGGGCCTTATCTATCACTTCTCGTATCTACTTCTTAGGAGATCGACTATCTATAATCGGTCTTTATCAATGATGCTTTCTTTGACTTACTCGATGCCTCCGAAACAATGATGCTTTCCCATAACCTTCCGATGAGAAATGGACATCCCACTTCCCATTTGAGTTGTGTGTGGACCTGATGCTGGACTATCATACACTTTTCCAATTTGTACTAACGAATGAACTGTTATATAAATTTTTGCAAAAAGATAAAATGATATTGTTTGGTGAACAATACAATACCTGATGAATGTATATATTTAAAATTATAATTACACCGTTGTCTTATCTCAATGATTTGTGTAGACTATTTTATTTTGGATTCAATTTCATGTCTAGAATCCATATCTATTATAAAAAAATGTATACATGACAAACTGGTCTCAAGTCAAGGAGGATTAAAATTTTATTTTCTAATATAAATTGTTTAATAAACTTTTTTAATACTTCGGATATTTTAATTAAAGTACACATATGTTTTATTATAGATATATAAAAAATAAAAAATATGTAATAAATTAGAAGGGGTGATTCTTGAAATGCCTCAAGATTGAGGTTCCTTTGTTTTTTTTTTCTAAAAAAAGACTTTTTTTACAATGCTTCATGCGACCTATGTAACTTATTTAACATCCGAAAAGTTTACAAAAGTGCCAATATCCCCTAATCATTGCTAGTACTTTTGTGTAAGATCCAAGTACTGTGACGTAAGAATTTGACATGGTACTTCTTATGCGACTTAAAATGTATTTTCCATGCAATTATACTTGTTTTATTATTTTATTTAACGTTTTTTAGTATTTAAAGTTATGCGACTTATACTATCTTAAATTATTTTCTTATGTGATCCCAGCCTTCCATTTTACACCACATCATTTTATACCACATATAAACCAAAATAATTAAAAAATCACTCTTCTTCTCAAACCAATGCCACGTCATCACTACCAATTCCTATTTTAAAATCCACATTATTGGCACTAATGCCTCTTGGCTTGACCCTACTCATATGTGATTGAAAAGAATTATTATCTTCAGTTGCATTTGCTATTCTACCTATATTAACAATGTGCTAAAATGATCTTATATGCAGGGTTACAAATCATCAAAGCTCCACTGACGGACATCCTCCACCGCCTCCAACCTTATTCGGATTAGGATCAGATCAAGGTGATAACAACAGATGGACCCATCCGCATCCCGTGAAGACCAATTCAAGAAGAAATATCCACACCTCTTCACCAAGACCACACCGTCGTCAAGTGCTGCATCGTGAGCCTTGAGGACAAGGCTCGTTTAACGGGGGAAGTCTATAACACCCTGTGTTTTCAAGTCATTGACGACGTCGATAAATCCACAATGTACCTTTTGTATTGTACGCATTTGCTTTAAATCATAAATGTTAAGCTAAATCGCGTAAGCTAAAAATTAGCGTTCAATGTAAACGGGCATCAAACAATTAAATGTTTACATCAAACAAGGGTTAAGTAATTATTTTGAGGATAATTATTAACTTTGTTCATTTTATTTTTATCGGATACGTAAAGTGTATACGTTTCGCGATAAATTGCGTTTAGGCACTCCCGGAACCACCAAAACTTTTCTACGCTTCAACAAATACCCACATTTATACCCAATACTCAAAAACTACAAAAATATATCATGTATATCATATCTATGCCGAATTTATGGCAAAGATATAAAGAAAATCTTCCATTTTGGTCAATGTGCACCATAACTCATTAATACTAGCCATGCCTTCTCATTAAACTACACCATACCTAGTCATTTCTTGTCCCTTTGACTTAGACCATGCCCAAGACCATCCCTAGCACCATACTATGTCTCATTGACTAAAGACTTGCCATATATATACATGTATATCTAGTAAAAGAAGTCATACAAGCAAAACACTTAGCAAAAATCAAAACAATACTCCCTTTTTCCTCTCTATATGCTACGGCATCAAGCAAGCACACAACCAAATCCATAGCATTTTTTCTACAACCCATACACTCCTATACACATCCATTCTAAGATATTCTAAGGTGATCCCAAGCATTGGCTAAGCTTTTACAAGTATTACTTAAGAAAAAGGAAGCTAGGGTTTTGTTAAGAAAACAAGGGTTATTATTTGTGCAAGCTTTGGTTTTAAGGCTAAACACGGGTTTAGCATTTGTTTCTCATCATCATCATACATCATAAGGTCTATTTTAAACCTTTATGCTTTTAGTTTATGAGTTTTTATGTTTATGATGTGCTATATAGTGAAATCACCATTAGGAATACTTTTGAACATGAAAAATATAATTTTTCTTGTGATTATGATTTTGTACACTTTCTCAACATGTTTGTGTTGGTAATATCATGAAAATAAAAGACACATATAATTCGTGTACAACTCGGTTTAAGTATAAAAAGTTTATGTAAACTGTAATTAAAAAGTTAAGTAGAAAAGTTTTGATTCTATGTAAAGTTGATACTTGTGTCTTGTGGATTCTTGGACAAAATAGAACTTTATGGACATTATTAGAATTGTATAACATATAATATATATAGTTATAAAAGACTTGTGGTAAATTGTGAGGTTGAAAAGTATATAAAACATATTATATAAATAAATTATATAAAAGATCATATAGGGTCAGTAGGTTTTCGAATTCCAAATAGAGAATTTTATGTTTTTATAAGATAATACAAATCACGACGATTCCGAAAAGGTAAGAAACTTGTTAAACGGATTAATAACGAAAAAGTTACGTTAAAAACGAGTTATACGTTAATTAAACGGAGTGTATAAAATAATTTTTATAAAATTTATATCAAACAGCAAGTTTGATATTTTTAACAAATAATACATATTTTTGGGATTTCAAAATGATAAGAATCGTAATTTTTCAATTAATAACGAATGAGTTATGAATTTCGCGAGTTTACGACAATTAAAACTTTTATAAAACTATTTTTATAAAAGTTACTATTCATGACAGAAAGTTATATTTTTGTAAACCTCCTAAAAGTATAGAACTTTCAAATACGAGAACGTCCTCGAAAGAATCGTTAAAAACGGAGCTATAACGAATAAAATACGACATTTACGGGTTTTACGACAATAATTTTATCAAATAAAACACATTTTTAGGATTCTAAAATGATAAGAATCATGATTTTTCGATTTATAACGAATAAGTTATGAATTTCGCGGGTTTTCGGTAATTAAAAGTTTATAAAAATAATTTTATAAACTATGAACAGTAAAAACACTATTCATGACAGAAAGTTATATTTTTGTAAACCTCATAAAATTATAGAACTTTCAATTACGAGATCGTGCTCGAAAGAATCGTTAAAAACGGAGCTATAACGAATAAAATACGACATTTACGGGTTTTACGACAACAAATACGATTTAAATAAAACTCACGTCTGGTGTGAACAGTAAAAGTTACTGTTCATCAGGGGACCAAAATTATAAAAATGTCAAATATCGATAACCCGTCTTAATACGAAAAGATGGGCATAAGAAATGCAAGAAACGGATTAGAAACGAGAAAGTTACGCCAGTTTTACTAAAACGGTAATTATAAACGTTTTTACTTATTAAACACAATTTTACCAAAACAATTAGATGGTGATTGAACTATATAGACTTATATACGGTATTTCTTATTTCATAGTACGTAGTACTTATGCGACCTATATTTAATTAGGTTGCTTTGCGTCTTTATCGCGACGCATTTTCTGTTATACCTCGATCACTCATTCACTCAAGGTGAGTTCATAGTCTCGCATTTCAATCTTTTCAATGTTTTATAAACCCGCGAGGGGAATACATGCTCGTTTTACTAAGTGAACTTATTGATTTCTACTACATAAGCGTTACATGACTATTTTTACTAAAGCTTGATTTGTTACTACATGATTTGAGATCGTGAATACCTATATTTGAAACCGTGAATTTTAGACATGATTGTTTTACTACGGACACAAGTGTTTACAAAGTGTATGCTATCCAGATTACTGCCTGAATATTATTGCTAAGTTACCTTATTGCCGTGAAGTCCCTACTTATCATGAACCGTTAATTGCTATTGTAGTAAGCGCGAGTGTTGTGGATAGATCTATCGGGACTGACAATCCCCACCTTTCCTTGGGTCACTAGTTTGATCAAGGTGCATTTAACATTGAGAGGTGTCCGGGTGTTGGCAAGCATCCTATATTCCGATTGGGGCAAAAATCTAGTTAAGGCTTCGGTGTCATGAGCTTAGTGCAATAATACCTGTTATATATTTAGACTTGGTGAATGTGTTTCCCTTGTCTACCTTACTTGTTTTGGACTTCGGAATACGTACTTAGTCCACCATTACTTCGATCTTGTGGTCCACTACTGAACATTACTAGATTTATTAAATCACTTCTTGGATTTCGGAAATAACACTTTGAAATGCCGTAACGCTTCTTTTCTTACTGCAATATTTCTTAAATTATTTCAACACTGATTTTACTTAAACCTATGAATTCACCAACATTATTGTTGACGTTTTAGCATGTATTTTCAGGTTACTATTTTGCTAGTGGAGCATTGGGAGCATTCGAGTCGCGCGAATATATATATTTTTGAAGGCTTAATAACTTGAGTACTATTTGACAAACGTTTTGACAATGTTTTCTAATACATTATAAATGGAACCTGTGTAACTCTGACATTTTTACTAAATTGAATGTGACATTTTATAAAACGTCTCTTTTGAGGTCGTTTTCTGTGACATTGTGTTTTGTGCCCTGAAGTAGCACCCCATTGTTACTGTTTCACCTGTTACAATTTATTTTTATAAAGATTGTACCCATAAACCTTCGGCTCATATCGTTTAATCATAATCTTCTTCCTCGTCCTCCTACTGATCAATGGACCGCTTATGGAAAGTGCAACGAATCACGCCTTGGACATGATCAAAGTAGTACTTTGACTTGATGTCATCGGGAGATTGGTTACAGTGTCTGTGTTCGTGGGATCTTAGATGGATCTGGGTTTTCATAAGGATGGTGATGTTATGTTTCAAATTTGGGTTTTGATGTTATAGACAAGGGACGACTTTAGTGTTGATGTGAATTGTTATTTGGATCTGGTTTTGTGTTGTGGATGAGGATATGATTTTTGTTTTTGTTCGTATGACCAAGGCCGGTCTCAAGATTTCAGATGCTCTGGGCGAGCCGAGTAAAATATGCCCCTTATAAACACACAACATATTTTTTTATGGGTTTGGAACCTAGTCAAGCTAGGAGACTCATCCCCATGTAGATTTTTATTCATTAAATAAAATGTTATAATACGAGGAGATAAACTTAGAATAACATTTTCAACACCGGTCACTTAAAACGATGTCTTCGTGCGTTTCTTGAAGCAAAAACTTTAATTATCTTGGCATAGTCGACATTTGCTAAAAAAAACTATCTTTTGGATAATTTATATTAGTTTCTCTAACAACTCATTTGCTTACAAGTAAATCTTTTGTTTTTGAATCTAAACCATCTCAAACTCTTACATCAAAAATATTGTGATTAACTCAATTAACATAACAGTTTTGAGGACTTTTGTTATTTTCTTCAATGGGATTTTTATTATCTTCGCTAACATTAACCTCATCACTATCTAGATTTTTATTGTTTTGAGGATTTCCATTATTATCATTGGTGTTAACTTCGACATTTTCTAGGTTTTCATTATTTATAGGATTTTCGTTATCAATATTAACGTTAACCTTGTTATTCTCTTCAACACTATCATTATTATTTTTCTTTCTAATCACAAACCCATCCATAGAACCGTGTTGAGTTTGCTCAGATTCTTGTTGTTTTTTTTTGTAAAGAAGCTAAAGAATCAATGATCCGGTGGTTGGGGAGACTCAAACCACAAGATAGCCATGTTTTAGTAAGAGAGTAGAGAGAGAAAGAAATGTGTAAAATAAAATAGGAAGTGAAAAGAATACAAGAGTCTCAACCCCTCCATGGAAGCCATGGAGGGGTATTTATACCACCATACATTACACAAGTATGCTTAATTGGCTATTCTAGTTCATGTGTTTGGTGGTATGGTAAACTATGGTAATTCCGTAATGTCGTCACATAAAATGAAATCCTAACAATCTTCCCCCATGGGACGATATAGGGAATTACTTACAATATTTTCCTAACAAGTACATATTGATTAAGAACAAGAACTTCCACGAAGCTTCCAATGATGATGATGTTTTCTGTTGTTTTTGACTTCAAGTCTTCACTCCAACATGAATCATCTTTGGAGTGCCTTGTAGAAGAAATACTATAATATGCACAAACTAAGTAACCCCATACACTTCTGGTTAAAGAGAAGCTTCTGAATTAGATTCCTCCTAATTCATGCCGCATATTCTTGATTTTGAAGCTTTTATAGCTTCCCCCCAAACTAGCAATCATCTCTTGAGTGGTTTCAAAGCTTTCTTACAAGCTTAGAATAATTAAGTGCACAGCGGAATTAGTAGTAAACCACATCAAATATTACTGCCACTTTGATAATAAACTTAGTGATTATCCGTTCGGGGAAACATTAATTGGATCAACAACGTATCTTCTCACGCTTGAATAATTCTTCTCACAACTCTTCCCCTTGGAAATTCAAATAATGCATACTAAAATTCACAAGATATCTCTTCCCCCATGTGGTTGAAGAAATGCACCAAAAGTCACAAGTTAAAGCGTTGATTTTCTCTACGGTTATGACATTTGTCTTCTTGGCATGGCCTTACAAAAAAAGAAAGGCAAGGCCTCTCGGGTGTATCTACTTCTTCCCCCTTGCTGGTTTCGATACCTCAGAATCAGCAAAACCTTGTACGCACATATACTTGAATACTTGTGTGAAGAATAAATAAGTTTAAATCTATCCTGTGAGAATTAACTGCTGATCAAATCTCTACTCATAAACTCTCTGGCTATCTTTTTACCAACCTCTTTGTAGGCGATTTGAAGTAACCACTGATGAAGTAAACCCGATATACCAAACTTGAAACTGAAGTAGAATTCCCCGTTCTTGTGACTTAAGTTTGCACTGATATTGGAAGAACAGTGTAGAGAATTTGTGCTCCATTCAAATCTCTAAGTACTCAAAACTTACCAAGCAAATTATGAGACATTCATCACCTTTTGTGATTATCCACAATGTCTTCTGCATGTGACACTGAGAACTACAACGTATCTCCTTTAAGTGATAGTTATCCAGGTCTTCAACCAACCACCCCGACTGCTAGTAACTAGATAACCCAAGTCTTCATCCAAAATCTTAAGCCCGAGCAAGTTATCATTGAAAGTCATGCATCCAACGAACCCCGACTTCAAGATAAAATAAGAACACGTCTTCGAGAAATTCAACTTCAATATAAGTGATACCCAATCAACTCCGTAGTCACTTTTAAATTACATATAAAATCTAGCCATTTACAAATTAAGTTCCATGATTCTTTATACAAATTGATCCTGGTCTCGTCATACAAACAAATTCATCACTTTGTCACATTTTAGCTAAATTTGTATCCACACATAACTATTAATACATGAAAATGTTGTCCTAACTTACAAAGTTTAACAAACATTTCGTGTATTATGAGGCCAATTATTAAATACCACAACCAGACATTTCGTGTTATACCTAAGCTGTAATAATTCAATTAGCCATTAGATGAAATACACAAATCCAACACCTCAGCCCATACCATTTTTGTTATACCCGGCCCAATCTTAAATATGACAACCCAACAAAAACCCAGTCCATGTTAAGCAGAGATATATATTAGACCTAGCCCTAAATTTGTGCTAAACCTGATCATACTCAACATTCGCCTTTATCTGTTCATCTCTCTTGTAGTCCCACTTCACTGACTCTTTCTTCACCCAAAAAATAGATATCATAACCCTAATAACTTTTCTCAAAATCACGCCCTATCTCTTTATTTTGCATCTGCTAAAAACCAGTTTCACAAGATACTTCAATCACAAACCTTATCACTCCATTTATAAAAAAAGAACGAAGTTAACTATTGATCCTCCCAATCGAATCACAACAGATAATATCATTTTGTATATTCTGCTCAGTAGCTGTTCGAACCATTCAAGTCTTCAAGATGAAATCAAGTATTCAAAGCTTCAAGATCTTGTAAAAGAGGTCTCGGGTAGGTGTGAATTTGTTTTTGAGTCTTGAAACGAAACAAAGAAAATACTATAACCCAGTTGTTATAAGTATTTCTTTATAATCGGACATAAAAGTAGAGGATTTTTCTCTTAAAGGTTAATGATGAGTCAGTTTTTGTTTTCGTGGTCATATCTTGAATTGTGAAACATGAACGAAACAAGATCTGAGATCTTTTATGTTGTTAATTCATTTGAGTTTTGGATTTGAGATGAGTTGGAGTTGATGTTGGTTGAGATATAATGTGACGATGGGATAGGATTAGATTTGTGGATTTGTTGATGTTAGGAAGCATGTTTGTTGTAGTTTGTTGAGGTTATGGTTGTTGTTGATGGTGTAGGCGGTTGATGTTGTTGTTATAATTGTTGTGGTTAAGTCGAGTCTGTCTTATCTCTTCTTCATTTTTGTAAGTTCTTGACTTGTTGACTCAGTTAGTTGACCCAGTCAACTCGGTAATTACCGAGTTGACTCGGTCTGAGTCAAGGAATGTGATATCTTGTGAAATATGTCAATACATATTTCGCATAAATGAGGATTGTAATATTTTGCACGTCTGTTACAAAACGGACAGAGTAACGTTTCTAGGAAATGTAATATTTCGCACGAAACAATACCTATCATATTTTGCACCTGTATTATTGCATATTTCGCACTCTGCATACATATTTCGCAGCCATAAAAAACCCAGAAATATAGTACGAAAATAAGCTGTGCTAAACCCATAAAATAGCCATGAAAAAGTTTCACAAGATAAGCTCAAATAGTTTAGATAAGGTAATTTTGGTGCTTTTAGATATTGGACCATAAACACAGATCCAGATCCAAAAACCTATTATTGAAACCAGAAGAAAAAATAATATAAGACTTTGGACTGGTGAAAAAATAATATAAGACTTTGGACTGTTTACTTTTGGACATAAATTTGTGACATATTAAACAGGAACACAAACGTGACCAAATTGACAAAAGTGAAAGATTTGAGACACGAAACCCAAAAAATCAATTCGACCCGACCCAAGAATAAAAGCAAGGCTCTGATACCAATTAAAAAAACTAAAAAATCAATGATCCGGTGGTCGGGAAAACTCGAACCACAAGATAGCCATGTTTTAGTGATAGAGTATAGAGAGAAAGAAATGTGTAAAATAAAATGGAAAGTGAAAAGAATACAAGAGTCTCAACCTCTCTATGGAAGCCATAGAGGGGTATTTATATCACTATACATTACACAAGTATGCTATTGGCTATTCTTGTCCCTGTGTATGGTGGTATGGTAAACTATGGTAATTCTGTAATGTCGTCACATAAAATGAAATCCTAACATTTTGTTTTATATTTTGGGCACCTGATGGTTGTGAACGACACAACATGATAAACTGGCGCATAAAACACTAAATTATAATATTCTGTTAATACAAGAATAGTAAGTATGAAACAATATCACTTGATCAAATTGATGAAGAGAATAAAAGATGATCGATTGATTCGTTTAGTGTCTTAATGGTTTCCAATTCGATTCTTTGTTGACGTAACCACAACATTATAACCTGAACATGTTACACTAATTTATTGCTTGGAGGAATATTAATATATTACATAAACACAAATTTAAATAAATACAAACGCACCAGAGGTCCACATATGCGATTGAATGTATCATGTGAATCTGCGATTGAATTCTTTATAAGTTACATGAGGAAAATTATAGAATAACCATAAAATAAAACGTATATTAGAGCAAGTTGTACTATAAATCTCTATAAATTAAACGGATAAACTTAAACAAATATGAATGAACGAGGTTCGTAAATCGTAACTTCATACTATATATCTCAACAACACTTACCACCGCAAATATGAATGAACCAAGTTTATGACTTCGTAAGTCTTAACTTCGTATTAGTTTTTGGCTTGTTAGACTGTTATATATCTCAACGCAACACAACTTATATGTCTCGACACAATTTTTGTTATAGAACTGTGTGATGGAACTGATGGTGATCTACTGATCTGATTTTTAAACCTGTAAAACTACCATTCCTATTGTTTCTTTCTTTTTTTACAACCGTTAATAAGTATATTGAATTATTCTATATGGAGTACGTTAGGTAGGTTTAACATATACTGGATATCATATACTGAAGTGGACTTGGTACAACAATAGGCCAAAATGAACCTAGTATAACTACACATGGACTCATATTTTTATGCCCCCTCTCTTGTGCTGCCCTTGGGTTGTCGCCCATAAATCCCATAGGCAAATCCGGGCCTGCGTGTGACGTGTGGATCTAGGTTATGGTTTATGTTTGTGTTTGTGATAAGATAAAGTG
>BQNB010145981.1:2501-16639 GCA_026074375.1 Tanacetum coccineum
AGTACTAAGTAATGCCCAACATCATTAACTTTTGAGTTACCAGTTTTAACTCTAGTTCCATCCTTAGCAGCTTTTGCATTCCATTTCAACCACCCTTTGTGTATAATCCGCTGCATATTAACACAAATAACCTCCCCTCAATCAATACTTCAGAGGTTAAGCATTCTAATACTTGCAATAAGATATTGAAATCCGCTAACATCAAATGCTTTTGTGAGAAAATCTGCAACATTCTGATATGTGTAAACCTTGATCATCTGAATAAGCTTCTTCTCATTGGAATCTCTGATAAAGTGATGTCTAATCTCAATGTGCTTTGTTTTTGAGTAAAAAACAGGGTTCTTCACTATGCATATTGTGCTCTCATTATCAATATAGATCTTTGTATGCATAAAGTTATACCCATAATCCAGCAATTGATTTTGGATCCAAAGCACCTGTCCATAGAAATTGGAAGCAACTATATACTCAGCTTCAGTTATGGAATTAGCAACCACAGTCTGCTTCTTGCATTGCCAGGAAATCAATCTGTACCCTAGGAATTGACAACCTCATGTTGTAGACTTCCTATCTAAGCTTGCTCCTGCATAGTCACTATCAGTAAAGGCCACCAAATCAAAAGGTGAATCCTTAAGATACCAAAGGCCCAATTTAGGTTGACCTTTTAAGTATCTAAAGATCCTTTTCACAACATGAAGATGTGAAATTTTAGGATTAACTTAGAATCTTGCACAAGCACATACTACAAACATAATATCAGGCCTTAAAGAAGTTAGATACATCAATGATCCAATCATGTATCTATACAAGTGTTCATCTACATCTTCACCATCTGCATCTTTGAGCAAAGGCTTATGGGTTTCCATGGGTGTGCTTGCTGTCTTGACATCACTAAAACCAAATTTCTTCAAAATCTCAGTCACATACTTGTCTTGGCTTAGAAAAATTCCATCTTCTTTCTGTTTCACTTGCAGTCCTTGGAACAATGTGAGTTCACCCATAGAGCTCATTTAAAACTTCTTATGCAACATCTTCTTAAATTCAGTGCATAATGACTTCTTTGTTGAGCCAAAAATGATATCATCTACATACACTTAAACTAACAGAATATCACCTTTGTCCCTTCTGATAAACAAAGTTTTGTCTATCTTTCCTCTCTGAAACCCATTGTCTAACAAGTAAGTTGACAAGGTTTCATACCAAGCTCTAGGAGCTTGATGCAGTCCATAAAGTGCCTTTTCTACTTTGTATACTCTATCAGGAAAGTCTGGATCTTCAAATCCTGGTGGTTGACAAACATAGACTTCCACTTCAATCTTACCATAAAGAAAAGCACTCTTGACATCCATCTGGTACACCACAAAGTCTTTAAATGAGACATAGGCTAAGAATAGCCTAATTGCTTCAATTCTGGCAACATGAGCAAAAACCTAATCATAATCAATTCCTTCTTCTTGTATGTACCCTTGTGCAACCAATCTTGCTTTATTCTTAATCACAATACCTCTTTCATCCTTTTTGTTTCTGAGGACCCATTTAGTTCCTATAACTCTCTTTTCATTAGGTAACTCTACTAAAGTACAAACTTCTTGTAGCTTGAATTGTAGAAGCTCTTCTTGCATAGCCTCTATCCAGCTTGGATCCTTCAGTGCTTGAACTACCTTTTTGAGTTCTTTTTGTGATAAAAAGCAAGCAAACAAGCAATTTTGAAAGTCTTTATGGTTTGTTCTTTGCTGAACTGAACTAAACAAACCATGTTCTTTCTTATTGTTTATCATTCTTCTTGTTTGAGGTGCTAAATTCAAGTCTCCAATAATTTGTTCAACTGGATGATCTTTATGTATTCTTGTAGTTGGAATAGGACTGACATGCATAAATGCATCTAAATTGTTTATGTCAGCCTCTGCACCAACATCTTCATCATCATCATCTGAATAGACAATATCTTCCAATTCAGGTATATTTGGATCATCAGCACATCCATAGACTATATTTTCAAAACAACATTATACTCTATGCTAGCAGCATTAACAGTTGGACTAACGGTATTAATATTGTTAGTGCTGTTAATACTTGCATCCTTTTCTTGATTAATTCTTGGCTCCTCTGTACTTGGAATCTCACTATCTTTCCCTAGATCTTCAGCATCCTTATTTTCCTCCTCCCTTGATGGTTTGAATCCAGCATCAGAAGAATCCTTTGGACTAGTAGAGAATGGTGGATCTTAAGTCCATAATGGTAGTAGTATGTAATCTTTACCAGGTACTGTCTCTACTTTAGCTTTACCTGCATCATCACATGCTTTTGTACCTGCATTACTATTAGATTGATTCCCTGCAACAACTGGCTTATAGTTCATAAATTTTGTTAGTACATCAATATCAAAAAGCCAATTTGGTATACTTCCTGTAATATTAGGTGAATTCTCACTAAATTGAACATGCAGGTTCTCTTCTGCTATCCTAGTTGTACTGTTGAATACTCTGAATGCTTTGCTATTGGTAGAGTATCCTACAAAGAACCCTTCATTAGCTTTTCCATCAAACTTACCTAGGTGATCTATGGTATTAAAGATTGTAACAAGACACCTGGTCTCATGAAGCTTAAGACAGGTATTCTACCTAGAAAAATTTCATAAGGGGTCTTGTTTTGAGGCTTGATAACTAACACCCTATTTTGGACATAACAAGCAGTATTAACTGCTTCAGCCCAGAAAGTTGTTGGTAATTTTGAATCAGCTAGCATAGTCCTAGCAGCCTTTATTAGTGTCCTATTTTTCCTTTTTGCTACTCTATTTTGTTGTGGAGTCCTAGCAACACTAAATTCCCTTTCAATACCTTTCATTTCACAGAACTGATTCATGACCCTATTCTTGAATTCAGTCCCATTGTCACATCTAATCACTTTCACATTAAGGTCTATTAGATTTTCTATGCCTGTTATGAATGTTTTAAGGATTTCAGAAGTTTCATCCTTAGTGGCTAAAAAGAAAACCCAACTAAACCTACTAAAATCACATGTGACAACTAGGCAGTACATCTTTTTCATTAAACTCTTTACAAATGTTGGGCCAAACAAATCTATGTGCAACATTTGTAATGGTTGGCTGGTTGAACTGACTGTTTTGGTCTTACAAGAAGCTTTATGTTGCTTTCCCTTTTGACAAACAACACATATTTCCAACGAACTCAGGCCATCGTCGACAACCTCCAAGGAGAAGTGAGATTCATTCTCAACCACATTCTTGACCGCCTAAATGTTCTCGCACACAATTACTAGAAATAGGCCTAGAATGCTTGAATAAAATAATTGATTCGTTAAGAATCTCTTGTTCTTTGCTATTCCAATATAATGCCCTTAATGTTTCATTGTTCTGAATAAATGTGCTTTATTGTTGTCATATGATCATTTTTCTTGTTTAAAATTCGTGGACATTGACTTTTCTTTTGTCAGCCGGTTCTGTCCGATAACAAGCCGGTTCCTTTCCAGGAACAGCACCGGCTAGCCGGTACTACAGTAGCCTTTTTTAGATTTTGGTTGTCTAACTTTTTTTTGTAGGTACTCACAAAGCAAGGGGGAGTATGTCCCATTCTATTTAACCTACTCATTTTTGCAGATCTCTATGCACCTCTCAAGGGGGAGCTTACCTTTTCTCGGGAAATATGGACTAACCCATTCCATCTTTTTGTTTCGACAAAAAGGGGGAGAAGAGACCAATTGATTAAAAACTAACTAAAATTCAGTAATAACCAGCTCTTAATCAACTTTAATCTTTGGGTTTTGTCATCAACAAAAAGGGGGAGATTGTTAATACAAATAAACCGGCAAAAACATTTATTTCTATTTCACGATCTTCGTTTTATTGATGACAAAACTTGAAGTAACATTATGTTAAAACCTTCTCTAAAAACACAAGTTTTCACAAAATCACAAAGTGACATAAAAATGTGTATACATTATTTTATGTAAACCAAAACTTCACACAAAAATGTTTTCTAATTTCCTTCTAATTACATCATTCATGACCTAATCAAATGCAGCAAATCCAAGGGCAATCTCACAAGATTACATAAGATTTCCCAAGATCTTGAGAATTAAAATTCAGATTTGGTTACTGTAGGCCGGTTCCATTGGATTTGGATGCGGTTCCATTCTCCAATGGCACCGGCGGAACCAGGCTACAGTACTTTTTTTGGCTATAAATACCAAGCTATTTCTCATGTTTTCACACACCTTCTCACCAATAAATACTCTCTTATCTACTGATATTTCTCTCTATTTCTTGCATACTCTTTCTTAGCTTCTTGTAGGTAATTTACTTCAAAGAAGAAATTACCAAGCTTTCATCCGAGACGATCAAGTACCAAGTACCTTGCATACGTTCTTTATAACTCCATCCAGATCACATTGCTGAGTCTTGACCATTACTTTGTAGTTGTTAGTCCATTCATAATTTGCATATCAAGTGTAGTTGTGATTGAATCGATTCTACCTTGTGAAGAATCCATCATTTAGCTTTGTATTATTAAAGAGGTGTAACCTTCGTTGTGAGGCTTCTCCGCCGGTCAAAAAGGAGATTGGTGACTAGTGTTTAACAAACTCTTGAGTAGGTGACTCAGGGAGTATAGTAGGGCAAGGAAGGTGTCCTTGTAGCTGAACCACTATAAATACTTGTGTCCTGGTTATATCTCTCTAACTCTTTCCTTCATTTTTCATGGGTCCTGCATTATGCACTGCTATTCTTGGTTGAACAGTATTAACTGGTCTAGCAATATTAAGTGAAATTGGGTCAGACATAGTTAAGACTTTTTTGGAACCATGTTCCTTTTTGGACTGGGGTGAGTTAATTTAGAGAAATTTTGTTTGTTCATCCTTTGAACATTGGTCCAAACTGGTTTTGCAAATCTTCCATTATTATACCAGTTATTGCAATCATTCTTCAAATGATTAAAACTACCACACACATGACAAGCTTTGTTGAACATCTCAAAATCACTCCCTAATTTTTGAGACATCTGTTGGTTCTAGTTTCTCTTGTTCCCTCTAGGACTAGGTGTGTTTTGCCTATTTTTATCAACTGATGTTTTCCTAGGAGATTTTACTTGCTCGGTAGACTTAACAAAGTTTATCTTAGCAAAACTAGGTTTATTAAACATCTCAATTGTTTTAACAGGCATATTTTCTTCATCACTATCAGATACCTAATCCTCAATAATTAGGGCTTCATTTTCTTTCCTAGCAGTCTCAGGTTCATTAGTCTCAACAGTAGGCTTTTCAACTATAGACTCACTAACAGACTCATTCACTTCCACAAAATCATCTAGACTAGGATAAACTAAATCAGGTTTTGGTGGCATAAAATTCCCAGTATAGGGAGGTGGGATAGCATTATACCCTAATCCTGTTTTACATTTATCCATTATTTGACTGTCTAGAAGTTTACTTAGGCTCTTTGATGAAGTTTCAAAATTTTGTACTGTAAGTTGAACCTTATCTTTTTCTTTTGTAGCCAACTCTAACTTCCTTTTAAGCTCTGTAATATCTAAATCTCTTAAATAGATTTCACGTTCTAATAGTTTTATATCTTCCTCATACACAGACTCATTTTTCTTAAAGACTAACAGTCTAGCTTCTACAGATTCTAAACCAGTTTTATAAGAGACACCACTTATCCTAGCTGTTCTTAAGTCTTTAACTAATTGTTCATTTTGTTCTTTTAGATCTTTTACACATTCTAAACAAGATGAACAACAATTAGATACCTCAGAGTTTGTTGAAGAACTTGAACTTGTTGAAGGATAAGTCATAAGAGCAAAATTGGTTGTTCCTTCTTCTGCTTGGTCACTCCAATCATAGCCAAAGCCATCACACTAAGACACTAAGGCATTTGAAGTAGTTTCCTCAACTGGCACAGTCCTTCTGGTAGGCTCCCTGTTCCTGCTGTCTTGATTCTTGGGTGCCCTGCACTCCCTTGCAAAGTGTCCTCTCTTGTGGCAGTTGAAACACTCCACCTTGGACTTGTCAAACCCAATTCTTTCTTTGTTGGCCATGTCCAGCTTCCTTCTAGTATTCTTTAGGAATCTTCTTTGGGGGGGCCCTACACGTAGCATAGCATGTTCTACTCAAAATCCATCTCTTCTAGTATCATCGGGCTTGATTTGTTGTTGTTAGATCTTCTTTTTTTTTTTTTTTTTTTTTTTTTAATTCTTATTTGTGGAATAATTTGTTGGCTAGCAAAGAAGGAATAAATCACAGCATCACTCAAATTTTCAACAGTTGTTGAGCTATCAACAACACCTTGAGTGCTAGCAGTATTAACACCCTGAGCAGTATTAACTGCTCTAGTTGCACTGTTAGTGCTGCTAGAGGACAGAAAGGCTACATTGTGTGAGTTTATGGTTGAGCTAGATGTCCCTTAAACTCTGATTCATAAGCCTTTAGATTGTTGAAGAGGCCATCCAAACTCAATGTCTCATAATCTCTCTGTTTGGTACTCTAAATTAATTAGTATTAAAGCGTTCCATTTTGTGATAAACTTTCCGTTATTAGAATAACTTCTGAGTGACTGTCTTTGAGGGATATACTTCTTACCATGCTATCTCCAGTTGCTAATTAGCTTTTGTAGCCTTTCATAAGGTTGCTCATATCCTTTTGTGTGATGCAGCGAAAAGTTTCTTTATATGGCTGCTTCAGGAAGATTTTTTCTGAGTTTTCTTATGTAGCAGTATTACTTCTAAATATGTTTCTCATAGCTGTATATGTGTTTTTAGCATCCTTGTATGAGTTGAACTTTAATTAATGCTCATTAGGTAAGGCCATCAACAAAGTGCTTCTTGCCTTTAACTCTGCCCTTCTTTGTGCCTTCTCTTCAACACTTGTAGGAGGGATAACAGTCTCTTTACCATCAACAATTTTTGTTACTATAGGTGCATAACCATTTTCTATGATCTCCATGGAGTGTTATCAATGACTATAGGTATGCTATCCTATCTTCCAAGAGATCATACTCACCAGGTATGGAGTATGGAGTAGTTGATGGTTTGAGTAGATTGAGAATCCATTGCGTCTTGAAAAGTAGATCTTATGTGTAGTAAAGGTTCTTATTATTCAAAGCTTCTCACAAGCTCCGATACCACTTGTTGATCCCAATAGAATAGATTTTGCTTAGCTTGTATAAGGCTAAGTTGTATTGAATAAATCCAAAAACAACTTATAATAGAAACTTTGATTGTGAATATCAAAGGACTATGCGGAATCTAGTCAATGTATTAGAAGAATTTCAATGAACAGTAAGGAATAAAGATTTATACGCAAATATTTACCAACTTTCAGCCTCAATATAATACGATCACTCTTAATAGTGTTAGGGTTTACAAAACCTTGAAGCTAATCGACTTAGGTTAAACTATGATAAAAGATGTATGAGAGATATAAGATATATCTCCTAATACCCTAGGACCTCCTTTTATACACTAAGGAGTCCTACTGGGCTTATAATATATTCCTGAGTTATCATGATCTTCTAATCAAATAACTTATACGTATCTATTACAAAAATATCTCATCCATATCACATAAGCAGTACTAACTGACTAAATAGTACTAACTTATAACCAGCCTAGTCTAACTTTCTCAGCAGCTAGCATTAAATTATACTTTAGCAGTAACTTTAACATCAGCAGTAGCAACCACTTAGTATATTTTCCTTGAACTTCTTGAGCAGCAGTAACTTCCACTAGCAGTCTTAACTTTTGCACTAGCAGTATTAACCACTTAGATTATTTTCCTTAAACTTCACCAGCAGTAGAAATCATAACCAGCAGCAGTAACTTCAACAACACTAAGAAGTCTTTTTATCCTAACAAAAGGGGATACAAACGATCTTCTCCTTACAGAAAATTACGGCATGATACTTTGATAACCAATCCATACCAATTATGGTCAAAACTACCAAGCTTTACGGGTATTAAATCGATGTGAATGGATGATTCAGGAAAATTGTAATGTGCAACCCCGTATAAGTGTATTAACCCTAATTATTTTACTGTCTAGCATAACTCGTCGAACATAAAACCATGGTCTTGTGTTTAATGGGGCTGTATCAATCAAAGAATTAAATGCAGAGACACGAAATCCTATCAGGCACTCAGTATCAAAATTAAAATTCAAAGCATTAACGGTTGTTTAGGGGAAACCTACCCGTGATGGAATTGGAGTGTGGGTTTGTCCTACAGTGCCCACAGCATCAGTCCTTGCCTGAGCATTTACCATCCCAGCTGATTTCTCAAATTCTTGTTCTTTAAACTTAGATATTCCTCTTGTAATGCTTGATATTCACACTCAAAGCAAGTAACCACCTCTGAATGACCTGGGGGCTTCTCTAGTTGTTGGCAGTGGCAGTTGGATGTCTACAGTCATGGGGTCTGTTGGTCGTTTTCTTGCAGTTGTTTTTACTTGGGAGCACAATGCCGTTATTATTTGTGCTTAGTAGTGGCGTGCATTTAGGGCACAGAGGTTTAGATCCTCTGTATACTTTCTTCTCCCCAGGCCCAACAGTGTAGGCCCTTGCCACATTTTGCCTTTTGAAAGGCTGTTGTTGATTCTGGTTGTTTCTTGAGTTGTCATCAAGCTTCCTTTTATTTTCAGCTTAACAGTCAGCAAAAGTACAGATCTTTTGATCCACCAATTTAGTTGCAAACTCAATTGCATCCTGCATTGTCTTTGGCTTAGACGCCATCACACTTCCTTGAATCATGTCGGGAAGTCCACCGACATACTTCTCGACCTCATCAGATTCCTCGGGAAACATTCTCCCGCACATCAGTGCCAAGAAATGTTGGTTATAGATCATCACATTAGTACTTTTAACCTTTAGGTTCCATAGCTCAATTTCTAGCTTCTTGATCTCGCCCCTTGGGTAGTACTTATCAGTCATCATCTTCTTCAGTGTTTTCCATGTCATTCCATATGCAACCTCATGACTAACAGTCTTAACGTGGGAGTTCCACCACGTTAAAGCATTTCCTTGAAGAGTACATGTAGCAAACTTGATTTGGCACGCGACGGTGCAGTTGCTTATGTGGAAAACAGATTCCATTTTCTTGAACCACTGAGTCAGGCCAACGATTCCTTCAGTACCCTTAAAATTAAGGGGTTGGCATTTCAAAAAGTCACTGTAGGTGCACTCAACGAGTTGTCGGCACTGTCTTCTTGCAGATCTAGATTCATGACTATTATTGCCATTGCCGCTGCTCGGGTAGTGCATACTCAGCCAACGCAGTAGCAATCCATGGCCTATTTAGTGCCTTAAATGGCAGTAGCTTAGCGAAGAGGGGGGAGTAATAGAGTAAGTAAGAGGAGAGGAGAGGAGCATAGAAGTTTATAAGTATGTAGTAAGGAATAAAAATGTTTTAGGAGTAGAGGAGCCGTAGCACTATGAGCATTAGGAGTTTAATAGCCATACTTCGTCGTGCTAGCTAGAGAGCACATAAGAGAAGCAGTAGTCTAATTTACGAGTCACCCCCCCCACGAGGAGAGAGAAGCATAAGTAGCATTACGAGCGCATAAGCATCAAGAGCAGTAAAGATAGCATAGCATAGAGAGAAAGCCAGAGTAAAGTCTAGGAGTAGAGTCGCATCGGTCATAGGGGGTGGATGTGGTGGAGTTGGTTGCAGCAGCATAATCAGCAATGAGTGCCTCAGTAGATGCTGCCAAGGTGGCTGTCGTCTGCTGTTTAGGGCCTTACGAAGATCGTGTTTAAGAAAAAAGGACCCTAGTCTGAGGTGATAGTGCAACTGAGTTGGCTGGAGCTAGGTTCTCCTCTTTTTCATCCTCGTCATCATCATCCTCGGAGGCCTCCTCCTCCTCCTTATCATCATCATCATCGTCATCATCATCATCATCATCATCATCATCATCCCTATCTCCTCCATCAGCAGGATAACCAGCGGGATCCTCCTTAGGGTCCTCCTCTAGGTCGAAGTCAGCAACATAGCCTGGTGATAGGGTTATAGGTGAAGCATCAATAGGTAGAGGCTGATCCTCAATAGGTACCTCATCGTCAGACGGTACTAAGTACTCAAGGTACTTAGGACTAGGTATGTAGTCAGGTGATGGTAGGTGCTCGAACAGGCAGTAGTTTCGGTGATGGTGTGCCTAAGCCTAGAGACTTGTAGTTGCAGCTCAGGTGACTGTGGTGCTCTAATTTCATCGAGTACCACTGATAATCTCTATCGGTCATGAAATCAGAATATACAAACGTGTAGGTGACCATCGATGATGACATGACTGCTGTAATAATAAAATTAACTTTTAACTTATATAAGTATATTATATAAAACAAGTAGAGTAATATGCATAAGATAATATAAACACGTATATAGATCATGTAAGCAGTCAATGCAAACAAATAGTGTATGTATGTCCGTGAAAAACTTTTGTATGATGCAATGTTTGTGAAAACGGTTATAGTCCAAGTAAAAATATTTGACCTGGCTCTCTATAACCTTGGCTCTAGATACCAATCTGTAACACCCCTAAATAGGGTCACAGCGGAATAAGGTTCAAGAAGTGTTACTTCATAGATCAATAGCACAAGATATGAGAGAACGACCTCTAAATTAGTTGTTTAAAAATGATACATTGGATTCAATGAAATGGTTTGTTACAAAAGCTCAAAGCTTACCTTGTTCATCCTTTAAAATGTAAAGATTTTAATACATAACAAATATTTCCCAAATGTAATGCGCACTGTGGAAAACTAGAAGGGGGTTGAATAGTTTGCCGCTTTTTAAATTTAAGGTGTTAAAGTGTTCGTAAACTTTTTGATTCGACTTTATGTGATTTCAACACTTGACATATGATAATATAGTATTCTAAACAATCAATAGAATGATATGAGAAAGTAATGTAAGACAAGAGATAAGAGTAAGAACAATCAAACCACAATGCGAGGATTTATAGTAGTTCGGTAATGAAAGCACCGTTTCGCGCTATCCATCCGAAGCACCAAATGAGAGTTTTCTTCACTTATGTCAACACTCCATATGGTAGGAGAAAACCGTGACATAGTTGCTTACACGATTTACGAACAAGCTAAAATGTGGAGTTATAATCTTAGCTGAAAACCCATCTATCAACAACACAATTCACTGACTTGTTTCACGACTTCACAATTCTTCACGACTTCTTCAACCTTCAAGCCTTTTTCACACCTTCCAAGACTTCTTCACAATTCCTTCACCAAACTATTATAATCACAACTATCTAACACTACTTGGTAAGATCACCACGATCTAACTATACTTACAAAGATCACCAAGATCTAGCTACTATACAAAATACAAGATATACAATTGATTTACAAATTTGTAATATGGATGCGACAAGATTGCAATACACACTTGAGGTGTAATACTTATTCACTTGATAATGAAAGTATTCTTCTTTTGCACTTGAGGAATTGAGCTTGGATCACTTGGAAACAAACCTTTATGATTAAATAATCAAAGGATTTTAGTGAGATGCGTGGGTTGTTTTAGAACAGAAAGAATGAGAGCAAAAGGTGAGAAAATAGTGGGGAAAAGTATAGTATTTATAGGACAAACTGAGGGAGCGTCTACCTAGGGCGGGTCCTTAAATGGGTGGGCAGAAAAACCACACAAAAACAAAATAAAAAAAAAAGTCCCCTTAAAAAATAAGGGGGCCGCCCGTGTATTTAAGGGGGCCGCCCTAGGCTAGGGCTTCCACAATTTGTCTTTTGTGTAGGGGGAATTTTCTGGAACTTTTCTAGCCGTTTTAGGTTCAAAAATTTGAATTTCAAAATGTTTATTTTGAATAAAACATTTTTTTTTAATTGTAGAAAATGTTTTGTAATGTTTATAAAAATTAGTTTACCCATTTTTATAAAGTTTTGAGTTGATTAAAAATTTCTTTTGATTTTTTTTATTCATAAAATGCTAAAGCATTTATTTATTCATACCTTTAAGTGATATAATTATCGAAATGAAAATTTACTACTAATTACTTGTTTACGTTTAATTTTACATTGAACGTTTTTATATCTTGTGATTATCAAAAGTATTAAAGATGTGAAAAATATTAATAATGTTTTTAGGCATTATATTTTATCAACAATCTCCCCCTTTTTGATGATTACAAAATTTAAACTCATTAAATGTAAAATTATTTTTAAACAAGTATTTAGGAGTTTCATGGTCATTTATCTCCCTTTTTGTAGAACTTAGATTCAAAAAGACATCGTCGAGGAAATTGCTCGTTAATCGACTGAATAATGTTCCCCCTTGATGTGTGCCCCCTTCGTTCGAGGGCACCAAGGAATCGAGCTATGGTTTCTTGGCTACAAAACCGAGTTAGAACAATACAAATATTTCTAACATGTAGCAAGAGGGAAAAATATGGCATACTAGTAATGCAACCAACAATAATTATCCCATTGAAGTAAAATAGTGTGTGAACCACACTCATGCATACATAAGGAAAATAGATAACATGCTAACATACATGAAAATTTTAAACTACAAAGAGTCCTAAAACTAGTAAAGCTCCATAGGACTTGCTTGCAAAATGGTGGATGGACAATTATTTGAGAAGACAAACATAGAGTATGTTTAGTTTGGTGAAGATGGTGGAGGTGGTGGAATGATGGTTGTTGGTGGTTGTGAGAGCATGTGTTCAATATATGAAAACATATATTGAAGTTCATCTCTCAATCCAAATATGAGAGTACGATTGTGAATGCAACACAAGCATGAATCTCCATGTGCCTCAAGAAGGTTCCAAGGAATGGGATGACCAAAGATAGGTGGTGAAGGTGATGGAGTATCAAATTGGACATCAAGTGGGGTAATTGGTGAAAGGGTGAGAGTGATGTCCATTGATGCATTTTCTTGAGTTGGAGGTGGTGGAGAAACTCTTGGAGGTGGAGATGTTGGTGGGTTCAAGTAACCATTAGGTGAAAGTGATGTTGATGAGGTTGGTGATTTGGGTATGTAGTCAATTGAGGATGAGGAAGTATCTTTGGTTGATGGTGTTTTGGAGGGTGCATTAGGAGCACTAGGTGATGATAGTTGAAGTGTGGGTGATGGAGTTTTTGTGTCATCATGGGTTAAATCCACAAACAATTGTTTTGGTGGAATGATGTTGATTTTTGGTCTCTTGGAGGCTTTGGAAATGGAGGCTCTAGTGGATGCCATGGATGTTGATAATGGTTGATGAATGATGAAAAAGATGGTGTATTGGAGATGATCATTTAGAGGGGATTTATGGGAAGGAAATAGTTTGAAAATGGAATGAGTTTGAACTAGTTTAAGTTATTCCAAGTTGTGTTCGAGCATTCTGGGCAAAGATAGCTGAGACTAGGTAAAAGAGGGTCAAAAAGCAGAAAAAATACTGTTTTACCCGTGAAATACTAGGGCGGTCCCCTTAAATAGGGGGCGGTCCCCTTAAAATTAAGGGGGCCGCCCGTTATGAATTAAGGGGGCCGCCCTCTGTAGGTTCCATTTTTAACAGAAAAATGATTTTTCTTAGAATTTTTGTGAGAGTATTTCTATTTTGGTGGTTTATTTGCAGCAAGCCCTATTGAGTTTTATAAGCACATTTAATCATATAACATGTAATAAACACATTGAATCATGAAACCTAAGTAGCACAACTAGTTGATTTAATAAAACAACCAAATGTTTAAGTCATCATAGCAAACAAGTACCTAAAAATAACCAACATATAAGTCTTTCCGAATACATCGGATGATCACCACACAAGTTGTTAATAACATACACATAATCCTATGTCTTCATTTCTTCTTCTTGCTAAACACTCCTTTTAGTGCTTTTCTAAATGATTTGAAATCTCTGCGCATCTCCTTATGCATTTGTTGCGTTTGGTTGAGCAAGACGGTTTGTCGTTCAAAGAGAGTTTCATCGGTTTGTTCGGAAGCGGAAGGCATTTGGTAGTTGAGAGGATCAAGAGAGTTAAGGTAGGTGGTAGGAGATAGAGTACTTGCACGAGAAGTTTGGACATTATCATCATCACCATCATCATCATCATCATCGTGTTGATGAGATGACGTGCCTTGATGATGAGAAAATGAAGAAGATACGGAATGACGTGCCTTGTCA
>BQNB010145982.1:3554-16639 GCA_026074375.1 Tanacetum coccineum
AAAAGGTGACAATTTAAAATAAAATGGTTTAATTATATAATACTTCCCAAGTATTATATAAGAAAGGTGACAAAAATAAATAAAACTAAATAATTTGACACGTTCCCGGATATTCTCAAATGCTTTAATAGAAAGTTTCTTTATAAAATGAACACACGTTTTAGATCTGCAAATTATATTAAACAACGTTTTAAAACTCTTACACTAGTTATAATGTTATTTTCTAGTTGATAATTATAAAATATAAGATTATTTTATAATTTAATATGTTGTTTCCTTGACGGTTTGCTAAATAGTTATCCCATTTGTAAAAGTACAGTTCCCGTTTGTTTATCCGGTTATTAATATACTACAAATTAACAAATCTTAAAATTATATATCTTAACCCTTTTTGTATCAATCCATGTTGAAATTTTCTCGTGTTTTATTAGGCGAGATTAAGTAATATATGACACATTTATTTATTTAACCAATAACCACCATTTAATCCAGTTTAATATTTATAAAACTTATAATATATTTATTATTCAATTTATATAAATCAAGACACACCCCTAAGGATTGTTTCTGCTCACCCAACACGCTATTGTGATCTTTCTCTTAACCCAAACGCACCCCTTGGTGCAATCTGCAAAACCAAACACTCCCTTATGGAGTTTCTGCACAAACCAAACACCCTTGTTGGCGCTAGCAGCCAAACCAAACACACCTGTTTGTGCTAAACCTAATCCCAAACACACCCTTATGGTTTTCAAAACCCATAAACACCCTTCGATGGTGCTGACCCGAAAACCAAACGTACCCTAAATGATTTTTATAAAACCAAACGCACCCTTTCCGGCTGTCACAGCCAAACAAGCACCCCCCCTGCTGCCATGAAAACCAACGCACCCTTTGGGGTGCGACAAAACAATTCGGACGCAGCCTATAGCTGCGGTCCCAAAACCAACCGCACCCCTTGTGGTGACTCTCGCTGCCAAACACACCCTCGGCTGGTGCCGACTGCCACAGCGAAAACCAAACCCAAATCGAACGCATCTATGGTGCGAGTATGAAAACCAACTCAAGCCACCACGAGCCGGCACCGCCATGGTGCGGCTGTGGCGGTGGTTGACCTGACCGAACACCACCTTATGGTGGTGGTCTCGGTGGCAATTAACAACCAACGAACACCCCTTCTTTTCGGGTGTTACCAACCAAGGAACGCACCCTAGGTGCTAAATATAACCACCGAACGCACCCTCGTGTGGTGGTATGGTGGTGATGATAACGGCGGCGATAATGAATTCACGAAGATGATGATGATGGGGTGGAGGTGGTGACGTGGGTGGAGGTGGTGGTTTTGGTGTGGGGAGGCAGCGGCGGTGGTGGTGGTGACAATGGGGTGGCGGTGGTGGCGAGTGGAGGAGAGTGAGTATGGGGATCGGGTGATCGTTGAGGAGGACCACTTTATGTTTCGGCGAAAAGACCGCCGGGAAACTTTTCTAATGGTGGCTTGGCAGCCTGGTGGCCGTAGGCGGCGGCTGGGAGGTTTCGGGCAGCCGGAATTCATGGGGAGGGGAAGAGTGTTTATATTATTTGTGTAATTTTTTTTTTTTATTGTGTGTTGTATATATGTGATGGAATGAATAAATATATAAATTTTATATTTATATTAAAAATTTAATATAAAGTGATAAGTTTAATATAGTTGAGGGTTCATTTTGTACTTTCTGTATATTGTTTTCTTAAAGTGGTTCGGACTTGTGTTGGACGAGCTTAACGATGATTCGAGTCGCGGAAATTGCCGCCATTGTTTTGCAAATCATTTTTCCGATAAAAATGAGTATTTATTTGATAATATTTTATAAATATTTTATAACATTTAAATAAAATTATTATGTACTCGTTTTGTGAACCGGTTACGTCTCGTCCGCAAAAGAATGGATTTAAGCTCGAGCATTTGCGTTATCACAACGCTTTTCATTAAAATGATGAATAATTTATTTAATATTTTTATTAAATAAATACTGATAATTAATAACAAAACAAATTTAATTGTTTTTGTGTGTCCGCGTTGTGTGTTGTTCGTTAAATGTTTGCGGTGCTGTTTTAGCCCCTTTTCGGCTCGTTTCCAGGTCTCGGGCAAAACTGAAAAGTTGTCAGGAATGTCGTTTTACATCAAATTGCTTTAGAGACCGAGTCGTGAATACGTGATTTAGATGATCGTTCTTATAAGTCAAGTCAGACCCGAAAAGTCAAAGGTTATAATCGTCATTCAAAATTCGAAAATTCTCGGATGTTACAGTACCTACCCCTTAAAGAAATCTCGTCCCGAGATTAAATTCGTGTTATCCGATTGTGTGACTAAGGGATGACTTAAGGTTTAATAAACTCGTTCTAAACAAGACGCTGATAACTTTATTCAGCAAAATTTGGTGTTTCTACACTTCTCAATCTACCAAAAATTTTGGCTAGGTTTGTCCAGGATACTTAATCCATCAAAATGGGTATCTCAAAATATATCATTACAGATCTTATGACTGGTATAACCGCGTTATAGGGAAAGTCTCATTATAGTGAAAACTTCAAGAAGAAGGTGTCGTCGCAGTGTGTTGTTTGTATAAGTCTATAATGTCCAGAGGTCGGAGTCTCGTCGTTTCTATCTCTGTAATGCTCGATGATTCACATCAACGTGCTTATGTAGTAAGTACCCCCCAAACTGTACTTGGCTAGTACTAGATGTATCGCGATCTAAGTCTTCCTACTAGTAGCCCGAAAATGAATAGTCCAACTATCTGTTTCGTCGATAGGTGTTATCTCGGTTTAAGGGGGAGCTGCATAACCTATTGGATAATGTCTTGTATCTGTCGGGACCTGCTCCATAGACCCAACAGCAGCGACCATAAGTCAATACTATAACAATGGTGGATTGCGAATGCCTGAAGAGATATTAGGACATTTCGAGAAACAATATTCCAGAATAAAGTTCACTAATATATGAGGAGCTCGCGAGAGAGCGTATGAGTTAGGACTGGCAGCTTATGGTACTCAGTAGTTGTTTAAAGGACGAAGTCAACTCCATTACCTCAAGTAGTTTTGTAACAAGTCTGTTAGTTCTGACGAACAGTTTGGATCGTAAAGTAATGTTAACGGCAAAGTAATAAGCTTAAAAAAATGGAGATAAGGTAGCTCCAGTGGGCTTAAGATTTGCTGGAGTTAGTAAGTCACGATTGTGTCTTAGACCCTTTTAACGGATTCTGATGATTATCGATTTCAGGTTCATACTCGTGTCATATCGGATACCATTAAGCCCACTCATTTATAATTTCTTATTTACATAAAGAAGCGTCCAAATTTATGTAAGTAAGAAATGATAAACTTATGGTTCGGTGATTTATAATTTATTTATTTAAATGAAGAGGCGTCCCAATCCTTTTAAATGAACAGATTATAAATCCTCCTACTTAATAATTCCCGATGCAATACGCGTACTCTCATAACCTTCAAGGTGGTTGACATGACGATGCATGTGTTCTACTGAGTATGGGACGAGTGTTTAAAACTCGTCTTCGGAGGCGGAAAGTAAAACTATCAGGGAAATCACATAGTGTTCGAGATCGTTAATGAGTACTCGGTTAGAGTAAATAAGGTAAAAGTCTCGATGAACCAGTCAACATAGCAATTTTCATATAAATCCTCCTATTACAAGTCCCGCCCATACAAGACTTGTGATACTTAGATTCATACATGATCCCATGTAACCAGAACTATGACGAGTTTTGTTAACATAGCAAATATCATATCAATCCTCATATTGCAAGTCCCGCCCATACAAGACTTGTAATACTTAGATTCATACATAATTCCATGTAAACAAAATTATGACGGTCTTCGTGTAATACAATATAGTATAAAGCTATGAAGAAAAATAATATCCTTAGAGACCATTGTTTAACTCACAATGTCTGAGAACGAAATGAGACCATTGTATAACTCCGCTATGTTTGAGGTATTAATCGGAGACCATTGTGGCAACTCACATTGTCTTAAGAATGCTATGGTATTTATATAAATAATTCTTATATAAAATAAAGAGCGATATACAGCAAAAGATGTAAGCATATATATTACATATATGTATGTCACGTTAGCACTTATGCGCAGTTAATGTAAGCACATAAGCAAGTAACGTGGTATGCACTTTGAAATTGTTTGTTGTGATGAAATGTTTGTGAAAACGGTTTAGTCTAGGTGTTAAAATATGAAACCTAGTCTCTATAACCTTGCTCTGATTCAATCTGTAACCAACTCAAAATGGGTCGCAGCGAAAATATGTCTGGGAGTGTTACTTCATAATAAAACAGCACAAGATACAAGAGAACGACCTCTAAATGTGTCATTTGTAAAACAATCTCGTTGATTTTCTGAAATCAAAATAATAGTTGTCCCCATAAATTGCTTAACATGAAAAACTTGAATGTAAAGTCTCCAATGGCAATCATAATAATTCCAAGCATCTAATTCAATACCGAGAAAACATGCTTAAAAGTTGATTGTCAACATCAAGTTAGGTGAGTTCATGAGTTTGCTAAGTATAAATGTAAATGTTGGAATCCAAAGATTTTATAAAGTATGTATGATTATTTCAATCCTTATAATAATCGCAAAATGTAAGAGTAAATGTAGAACCAAAAAAGTGTTTAGTGTTTATTACTTCGCCGCAATATTAATGCAAGTGTCAGAAAATTAATATGTTTAAAAAGTAGTTGCCATGGACAGTGAATCGCTTGATTTTCCTGAATGTATGGGTTACTTATAACAAATACAGTTCCACCATAAATAATTATCTACTGTTGCACTAAGCTCATGACACCGAGCCGACATATATGTATGCAATTTTAATACACAAAAGGTGCCCGTGTGTGATACGTTGTTCAAAACCCTGTAAACAGCCAAATTGTTGCAGAACATGTATGCTTTCGTGTTTCGGGACCTCAAAAATAGTGAGAGCTATCACTCCGAAAACAGAGGTGTCAATCCCAAATAGACTATTTATACACTCGCGCTTCCTTAAACGGTCCTCCTGGTCAAGAAATTCTAACAGTTCATGATAATAGGGCAATGGTGGTTATTGCTTACTTAGGCAAACACGTAAACAGGATAGTGATAACTCGAAAACAAATTGTGTGTCCAATAAAAATTAACTGTTGTATTCGTAAATAGCTTTGAGTACTTAAATCCATAAGTAGAAAAGAGTGTGATATAAATCACGTAATCGAATTGTAATGAGTATGTAAACAATTTCGTAATCGCATAGGCAAGTGAGTATGTAACAATGTATGAAACCAAGTCTGTAATCAACCATGTAATTGTTTGTAAAGAGTTGCGAAATCAAGTATGTAAACCAAGTAGACCTACGGCTAAGTGTGTAGATGTATGTAAAAGGTGTTGTAATGGAATTGTTGTAAACAAGTTGTATTGAGATTTATTCTCCCCCGAGATTTAGTAAGCAAATATAAACAAGTGAAAGTGGGGTATAAACTACTATCGATGATGATGAACGTATTGGCGAGAAATGCGTCACTGTATTAAGCGCCAGACAAAATGAAAACTGAAATGGCTCGATCAAGAAGTTGCAACTAGTCTTAACGGCTAAGTCTCACTAGCCTAGGGTAATGCGTTTGGGTTTCCCGATGAATTGTTGTGTCAACGCGACACGTTTGATAAAAGATTTAGATTTAAAGTTGTAATAGTTTGGTGGTTGGTTAAATAATTAATTCAAAGGTAAACGTAAGGTGTGTAATATATTCCGTATATAGTTCCATATTGAAAATGACCTATATAGCTCCACCGTGAAATTATATGACAAGATACAAAACCCAAAGAATAAATTCGTTGAATAGTATATAATATATGACATGTTTTATATCCAAAAGGTGACAATTTAAATAAAATGTTTATATTTAATGACTTCCCCAAGTATTATTTAAGGAAGATGATAAAAATAAAATTAATAATAAATAATTTGACACGTTTCCAGATATCACCCAAATGTATTAATAGAAAGTTTCTTTATAAAAATGTACAACGTTTTGAATCTGCAAATCTATGTTAAACGATGTTTTTTAAAACTCTTACTAACATTATGATGTTATTTTTTGTTGATAATTTAATAAAAAATTAAGTATTATTTTATAATTTAATATATTGTTTCCTCGACGGGTTGTCAAAGTAGTTATCCCATTTGTAAAAGTATAGTTTCTGTTTGTTTATCCGGTTATTGATATATTACAAATTAACAAATCTTAAAATTATCTAATCTATTCCCTTTTTTGTATCAATCATGTTTGCATTTTATCGTGTGTTATTAGGCGAGATTTAAGTAATATATGACACATTTATTTAACCCATAACCACCATTTAATCCGGTTTAATATTTATAAAAACTTATGATATATTTATTATTCGATTTATATAAATTAAGACACACCCTTAAAGATTGTTTATGCTCACCCAAACACGCTATTGTAATCTTTCCCTTAACCCAAACGCACCCCTTGGTGCAATCTGCAAAACCAAACACTCCCTTATGGAGTTTCTGCACAAACCAAACACCCTTGTTGGTTGCTACAGCCAAACCAAACACACTGTTTGTGCTAAACACTAATCCCAAACACCCCTTATGTTTTCAAAATCCCATAAATAATCACCCTTCGATGGTAGATGACCCGAAAAACCAAACGTACAACTAATGTTTTTATAAAACCAAAGACCTTTCCTGAGCTGTCACAGCCAAACAAGCCACCCTCCTGATGCCATGAAAACCAACGCACCCTTTGGGCGTGCGACAAAGCAATTCGGACTGCTGCCTGATCAACTGCCTCGTAGTCCCAAAACCAACCCATCCGAACGCAACCCCTTTGGCTGCCAACATTAAACCAAACGTTCCCACTCTGTGAGACAACGCCAAACGCACCCTATGCCTATGTTATATTACAAACCAAACGCAGCCTACTGGTGCTTATTACCGAAACCAAACACCCCGAATGGGTTGAGACAACAACCAATGCAAACCAAACGCCCCCTTGGCTGATACTATGAAACCCAACGCACCCTTTGTGGCTGCTGACCCAAAACCCAACGCACCCTTTGTGGCTGCTAAGAAAGAAAACAAACGCACCCTTGGCGTCCTGAACCAACCGCACCCTTGTGGTTGTATTAAAAACCCAATGCACCCTTTTGGTGGGTCGGGGTGGTGAGGAGGTGCAGTGGTTGGTGTGGAGAGGGTGATGGTGGCGGCGTGGGATGGCAGCCGCGGCTGAGACAGACGGAGGGGGGAGGCGCGTGGAGGAGAGTGGGTGTGGGGATCGAATAGATCCGGTGATGAGGAGTGTTTTTGGAGTTGGCCGGAAAAGTCCGCCGGAAAAGTTTTCCGGCGGCGGCGCGACGGTGGTGGCCGGATCCGGCGGTGGTGGTGGTTGGCCGGATAGTTTGAGGGAGAAGAGAGAGAGTAGTGGTGTGTGTGTGTGTTTTTTTATTATATGAAATGATTTATTAAAAATTTTAATATAAAATTTTATATTTATATTAAAACTTTAATATAAAGTGATAAGTTTAATATAGTTGAGGGTTCATTTTGTAACTTTCTTTATATAGTTTTGATAAAAGTGGTTCGGGACTCGTTTGGACGACTTAACGGATGATTCGAGTCGCGAAACTCGCGCCATTGTTTTTCAAATCATTTTTCCGATAAAAATGAGTATTTATTTGATAATATTTCATAAATATTTTATAACATTAAATAAAATATCTGTTATTCGTTTTGTGAACCGGTTACGTCTCGTCCGCAATAGAATGGATTTAAGCTCGAGCATTTGCGTTATCACAACGCTTTTCATTAAAATGATGAATAATTTATTTAATATTTTTATTAAATAAATACTGATAATTAAATAACAAAACAAATTTAATTATTTTTGTGTGTCCGCGTTGTAGGTTGTTCGTTAAATGTTTACGGTGCTGTTTAAGCCCTTTTCGGCTCGTTTCCAGGTTTCGGGCAAAACTAAAAAGTTGTTCGGAATTTCGTTTTACATCAAATTGCTTTAGGGTCCGAATCGTAAAAATGTGATTTAGCGGGCCGTTTTTGATAAGTCAACTTAAGAATAATATATATATATTTTCTCGTTTTCGAGTCAATTAAGTTTAAAAATAAAATGGTACTCGAGGTATGTAATAGTAAATATGATTTATTATTAAAATATGTTCCGAAATTTTTTACCAGTTACGCGGTAATCGTTTTTATGCGACAATAAAAGGTCAAAAGTCAAAAAGTCAGTTAGACCCAGAAAGTCAAAAAGTAAAATAGTCATTTAAAATTTCAAAAATTGCCGGATGTTACACCAGTAACTTAGTTTATATTTAGTTTATTAGCTAAAACCAACCAATCTCTCAAATATATGATTTTACCTACTTTCAAAAAATATAAAAACACAAAAATAATCTTCTCTCAACCCCTAGAATTCTGTTAGACTTTGATCAAGCCTTCCCAACCTATTCCCCGAGTGAACGATAACAACCCCCCGAGTCTTGCCTATACTACTACTACACGATTAGGTGCTCTGCCTAGGGAGTTGTAAAACTTCGTGTTGAAGTCCTACGATGACCACATCAAGTTTTTGGCGCCGCCGCTTGGGGAATAGTTAGGTTTTGATTATAGTTTAGCTTAGTTCTACTCGCTTGAATCCTTTCAAGTGAGAATTTAATTTCCGCATATTAGCTTTCTCGTAGTCTATCCTTTCTTTATGTGTTTTGTTCGTAGTTTCATTCACTATTCCATTTTTCATTATGGAGAATGCGAATCCACCATCGACCTTAGGATCTTTTTCTAAGGAACCATCTATCATTACTCATGCTAAGTTTACGGCCCGAATAAACAAGCTTTTACAAATGAGGCAAACTATTGATTATCTCCTCTTCAAAACCATGAATGCATTAACTAACCAATCTTACAACTCCGAGATTTTCTGCCATGAAGAGAGAATTAAGGAACTTGAATTAAGAACGCAACGAAGAAACAATTTTCAGGAAGAATTGTTAAAAAATAGGTACCATACCAAGAAAGAACTAGCTTACCATAAGGAATTAGGAGAACCTCAACCCCCTTTCTGGACCCTAGAGCCCAAGATTAGGAGAGGCGATCCTTGGAGTTTAAAGATTCCTTATGTAGTCGGCACAGTTTACATGGGCCATGCATACATTGATCTACAATCTCCTGTCAACATCATGTCTCGTGCTTATTACAACAAAATAAGAGAAAAACCCTTTCAAGCACGTAGGAACCCACACCAACCATACAAGTTTTGTAACTTCGCTGGAAGAGCCAAAAACATGCATATATATATTGGGTGCTACGTTTATGTTGTGGACTTTATGATTTTAGAAGACTTTGGAAGCGTCATTGATAGTGGGTTAAGTGAAGTAGTCTTGGGACAACCTTTTGCGCATACCTCTAAGCTTACTTATGATGAATCTTTAGGATTAATTAGGTTTGCCCAAAGGGACGACGAGGTCATGTTTAGAATGCCTCAAAGGATAAAAGAATTAGACCTGGTATCCTCTTTAGAAAAGGTTAAGTTTGAGGCATTCTTTGTGGAGAACTTGAAGGTTAGAAAAAAGGGGTTTAAGCATGTCCTTGAAAAGAGAAAGGGATATTACAAAGCTTGTCTGAACCTTGGAAGTACTTATAAACAAGATAGGGAAACAATTGAAAAACTCAAAACTAACCACGTAAGTATCATCAAGCTAAAAGAGTAAAGGGACTTCGAGTCTAGCTACAAGACTCATAAATAAAGAAAAGCGCTTTTTGGGAGGCAACCTAATATTTACTTTTATCGCATATTAGGAGTATCTTGTGTGTTTTAATTCTTTATAGTTTGTTTTATTATGTTTGAATTAGTTTGTAATCATGCTTTGTTTGTTTGTAACTTCGTTTTATTTGCAGGTTTAGGGTTTAGGGTTTATCTAGATTTTGCAACAAAATAAGAGCAAAATAAGTGTAGGGGGGTTTATCTGGTTTTTAGAACCAAATTCAAACATGCAAAATAAATTATTTAGATTAATTCGCGTTAGTTTCGAGTCATATGATTGAATTGTCAAATCTCAGGTTTTATGCAACCATTTGTACAGGAATTAACTTATGGAATCAAGTGCAGGAAATTTTTCAACAAAAACAAAAATTTCGTTTTCACAGAACGTAGAGAAGGCGTCGCAATTTACACGCGACGTCGTCACCATGACACTTGTGACGGGGTCAGGATTTTCCTAACGGCGTCAAACGCCCAGGTCCAGAAAACTTAATGTTTTTAATTATTCTTGAAAATATGTACTCTTCTATTATAAACCTGCAAAAACAAATGAGTTTGACAATTCTCTCATCTTATCTTTACTGCTTTATCGAGTCAGCCCTAATTTTATATTGTATATTTGTAAATCGCACATTTTATGCTTTGTATAGTTGTCTTTGTCTTTGATTACTGATTATATTTGATGAGAAGAAGCTTGGAAGTTCTTAGAAAGTTTCATTGGAAGATTCTTGGGGGACGATTTAACCAGTTATCGCTTGTTTCTTCTCCATTATTGAGCAAACCAGAGGAGTACTAGTTTCTTTTGCTTGTTTTCTTTTCCCTTTAATTCGTTCTTACGGGTACCTTTATAGAACATTGGGGACAATGTTCAACTTAAGTGTAGGGGGAAATAAGCCTTAGAAACTATTCTTTCATTTGCCATTTGCTTTGTCCTTAAAATGATGGGTAATATATCGAAACATAGCATAAAAGGTGATTTTTACTCAAATTTAAAATTTTTTTTGACACATACCGATGAAAACCGAGTATTAATAGCGTCTCATAGATAGGAATTTATATGACTAGCACAAAAACCTTCAGAATTCCACCCAAAAAATGTGAGGTTTGCCTTTAGATCTCAAGAAATTTAGGTATCTATTATTGATACCCAAGATAGTTTATACATTTAGCTTTCTCGAGTTAAGGTGTGAGCAGTCACATGTGTCTATTCCGTCGTTACGGATGCGTACGTGTGGTCTTCGTCGCCTTTTCTGGAGCATTGAGATCGGTATTAAATTATATGAGTGTACCGATAGTATATTGAATTCTAGAACTTGTTTTTGTGATGCATCCCGAGACCGCGTAGTAAGTATCAGGATTTGCTTGCTAAGAGGCATTAGGATTAACCCATGTTTTAAACCTATAATTGTTATCATGATCACACCGATCATATACTATCCCACACTTTGCCATGCACTCAGTATTAGTGCAGGATACCCCTAGTACAACCCTTCGAGCCTATCCTTTTTCACGGTTCTCGTAATTTTTTGGTTAAGCCGGACTATTAATGAAGAACATTGTCACCCTTAAACCAATCGTTACACTCAAATCGCCTTAGCCTACCTTGTATGTACTCGCTTTTAGTACATTATTGTGTTTAACCCAAGTTAATTATTTGAGTACACGGTTGCTAAGTCCTTATCCTTGTAAATACAGTTTTAGGACGATTAGGATTCATGGTAGTAATTATTTCGCAGAAGAATGGGGAAGAAAAGTTAAATCAATACCCCCCATATATTTGTTAGATGATCTCCATGTTATTTTGATCCACCTCAAATGGGTTTTTAGATAGATAGGTTACTAAACTATCAAATTTTATTCGCCTAAGTTACTAAACTTTTTTTTTGTTCATTTGGGTTATTGGACTATCGAAGTTTAACTTTAAGGTTACCAAACAACAAAAGTGTGTTCATTCAGGTTACCTCGAATACTGGCAACTGGGATATTGTGTTTTAACCTTCTTTACGTCAGCTTTTTGTGGGCCCAACTATCCAACTCATAAACATATCAGGTTATTTGACAGGTATGTTACTCAACTTTGCGAATTTGTTCGCTTAAGTTACTAAAGTTTGTTGTTTTGTTAATCTAAAAATACCTCTAGAAAATACATGTTTTTATACACGTTTTTATCCATGTTTTTATATGCATTTTTATACATACATTTTTATACACACATTTTATACACGTTTTTATACATACATTTTTTACACGTTTTTATGCACACGTTTTTATACACACAATTATATATATATATATATTTTATACATACGTTTATATGCACACGTTTTTATAAAAATGTGTATTACAACATGTGTAAAAGAATGTGTGTATAAAAACATGTGTATAAAACCGTGTATAAAAATGTGTGTTTAAAAATGTGTGTATAAAACCGTGTATAAAAATATGTGTATAAAAACGTGTATAAAATCGTGTATAAAAAACGTGTGTATAAAACCTTGTACAAAAATGTGTGTATTAAAACGTGTGTATAAAATTGTATATAAAAATATATGTAAAAATGTGTGTATAAAATCGTGCATAAAAATGTGTGTATAAAACTGCTGACAATGATGAATTGAGAGGAAAACACACAGTGAAAGTGATTTCATTGAACTGAAAATGAAGAATAGTACAGAGTATGGTAACGTATAGTTCGATACCAAGTTTAACCGGTTTTGATAGTCTAGTAACCCAAATGAACAAAAAAATGTTTAGTAACTTAGGCGAACAAAAGTTGATAGTTTGGTAACCTATCTATCTAAAAACCCACATAAAATCGGGTCATTAGTTAAATTGTAAATATCGAGAATGTAAAAGCTCAAGTGTAGGGGTACATGTTATAAACCCCATGTTATGATATATTATGTTATTAAAAAAATATAAAAGAAAAAGAAAGAGATTGATGTAGAGTTGTGTAGAGTTTGTATATCTTCGTCCGAGTCTTGGCTTAGCAACCAAACCAAAGTGTATTCGTGTAAATAATTAGCTAACCCTTTCACTATAAATTCACCCAAATCCACCCAAATATATCCCATCCATTTCTGTTTCCATTATATGTTATCTTACACCTACACCCCACAACCATTTAAAAGACCTCTTAGAAAGTAATGAATAATGCTTACGCCTAAGCGGTGGAGGTTTGATCCTTTACCAAGCCTATGGTAATTTATATGCTATGACAGGTAATGAGTGTTGATTTTC
>BQNB010145983.1:0-16639 GCA_026074375.1 Tanacetum coccineum
CGTGCTTATTGGATAAGTGCTTAATTTTAAAGTCAAATTGCTCATTTGTTCTTAAAATATCACAAGCTTAATCTGCTTTAAATTTTTATAGCTTTTCAAAATTAGTTTCAGTTTAAAATTTGGTTTTCTTATCTTAAAGGGGTGTTTGGTTTGTTCTATTTATGCATGTTAAAGTGGGTCAAAACTATCCAATGGTCTTGGGTCATATTTTACTAAGTTTAAATCATCATATTAGTCCATTTGTTTGAGTGTTGTAGTGTAAAAAATTTTCAAATCAAGTTTTTGTGATCCTTTGTGTTTAATTGTGAACATGTTGCTGTCAATTCTTGTTGGTGTTGTTTGATCTTGGATCTTGGGTTGTTCATGTTATTTTTGTGTTTAGTTTGAGTGATTATATCAATAATTTAAGTCCCTATATGCCTGCTAGTAGTTTTTAAGTTTTGGTCATAGTTTATAAAAGTTTCTAAGTGTCAAAAATAGCTGCTGATAAGACTTGTTCATTGCTTGATTTCTTGCCCTTATTGTTGTTCTTTTTGCTTGCTTATTGATGTTCCTTGCTTATTTGTAGTTGTAGTTCGTGAATGCTAAGTTTGGTGTCTTGGCTTATTGTATAAGCTGTCAAAAACACCCGTAGGCTGCCCTGTGCTAGTGTTTGCCCCCTTTTGCTTATTGCCTTTGTCTGGCTTATTTGCTTGTTCTTCTGTGCTTATTTTTGAATGTCCTTGCTTAATTGTATTAGTGTCATTCTGTTTTTGGCTTATTTCACAATTTCTATAGCTTATTTGTGTTCATAAAAGGCCAACAGTTAGTTTAGCTTAATGAGCCCCTTAGCTTAAAAAGTTAATATTGCCATCTGTTTGTGCTTATTTTCCCAGCTTATTGTGAGTTTTGAAAAAAGTTCCTTTTTTAAATTTGCTTAATTTTGTGTCCTTTATAAGTTTTTTTAAAAAAAAGAAAAAAAAAGTTTTATAAAAAGAGAGAGGCCCAGGCTCGAACCCTGGACCTCCCCCTTTCAAAGCCACCCACACTCACAAACTCATACCGCTGTGCTACAATAGCTCATCCGGTATGAGTTTGTTTTATTAAATATATAAGCCCAAACAGCCCATTTAACCACCAGCCACTTTAAGCTTAATAACAGCTTATTTATAAGCTAAATTTTCAGTTTTAAATTTTTCTTAGGATCTTTATAGTTTAATTCATTTTCCCTAAATTTTTCAGAATTTTTTATAATCGTTTAATATTTTTTAACATTTATTTTCTTTAAAACTGGTTTTTAATTATAATAAATTAAATAAAAATCAAAAAAATATTTTTCTTTTTTAGAAAATTTTATTTTATCATATAGTATCTAGGAAAAATAGAAAAACTTTCGTAAGGTCATTTTTGCAAAATTTCGTTTATAAAAGAGCGGGTTTCGAGCCCGGTTCTCGTTTTTTTCGTTTTTCAACTTTTTAAGCTTCCGTTTTAGAATTTTTCTTTCATTTTTCTTTTAATTTAGTTATTTTAAATTAGAAAAACCAAAAAAATTAATTTAGGGTTTAATTTTAGATAATTTAGTTTTTTTTTCAAAAACTCGCGTGTTTACGTTTCCGTCCACGTTTAAGGTTTAAATCATTTTAGCTTTCGTTTTTAGGATTTTCCTTAATCGTTTTTGCATTTTAATTAGAAAAACCAAATCCAAATCTTTTTCATTCAAACATCAAATATCAAACCGACTTTCGACTTTCCAATTCACTCCTCGTTAGGACTACGACCCGGGAACATCATATACTACTTCCGGTTCTATTGATTTTGTTTTTAGATTATCCTTATTATATATATATATATATTTATATATAAAAGTATAGTTTAAAAAGCCATAATCAATCTATATGTGTGAAAAATGGTGGAGAAAGTGTGTTAAAAGTGATGAAAACGGATTAAAAATGGTCCTTTATTTAGAGGAAAAATGAACAGAACCGGCGACACTGTAGCAATGGAACCGGCTTGTAAATCCAATGGAACTGGAGACGCTCCTGTGGAACCGGCTACTGCTCATCCGAATTTAAAAAAATCTTTTGTAATCTTTGAGAGATTATGGCTAGATTTGAAAAGATATGATGTGACAATACATAAAGGTCAATTATATGTATGATGTCATGCATGATGTAAAATACATTTTTATTTTCTTAAAGTAAAAAAGTAAACTTGTATATTTAAAAGTGTAACTAAACATTTGTAAAATAAAATGTCTAGTTGAGTGCTTGTCAAAATAAAATGTATTTTATCAAGTATGAGAATAGTGATGCATATTTATAAAATTACATGTAAGTGCAAAATGTGAAATGAGGTTTGATCATAATGCAACATAACAAACATGTACGAACCTATGTTGTAACATACAAGGACTTAAGATGTGTTGATGTATATTGAGACAAAATATGATTACGAGTAACTTGTACATTTGACGTTATGTATTACAAGTTACAATTTTGTCATTATCAAAACAAACGAGAATGTGTAGATTAAATACCGTAATATTTGCACTAACACTCTCCCGCTTTTTGATGATGATAAAATATGTCAACTTAATATATAGTAAATGTAAAAGTTACTTGTATCCCCGTAATACATTTTACATTACCTTCTCCGTTTACACTCTTCTCCCCTTTTTGTCGTAACAAAAAGGGTGTGTCCTTGGAGTTTAACTTTATTTCTCCTCGAAAAGGCGAGCTTGCATCAAATTTGAAAGCTTAACTTACAAAAATGTTAGTATCGGGCAACATATAAAAATGTATAACTATATGATAAAGAAAATGACATCTTCCTTTTGGTTGAAACATAAAGGATTATTAAAGAGTAAAAATGACGATGAATGCATGCATGCTCCCCTTGACGAGTGCTCCCCCTTTTTCGAGGCGTCAAGATATGATTAAAAAGCTACAAGTAAGAATTAGTGCAAAACTAGATTCGTCCTTGGACGAGTAAAATATATACAACGAAGTGTATGTATAAGATGCATGCTCGAGTAAAATATATACAACAAAGTGTATATAAGATGCTCAGGCTATGAAATTCGCTACGAAAGCGCCCCCTTAGCTTCAGGGCAGTCAAGTAAGATCATAAAAACAAAAGATTAGTGCAATAATAGCTTTTGTCTGTAGACAAATATGTCAAATACAACGAGTGTATAGAAAACCTAATATGATTCTTGACGAATGCTCCCCCTTGCTCGAGGGCGTTAAAAATGAACCTAAAAAAGGGAAAATGAATAAGGAAAACTTCATCCTTATGCCATATACCGCAAAGTGTATATTTGAACCTACAAAAAAAATATTAGTGCAAAAAATATATATACTTCGTCTTCTGATGAAGTCATATATAATAAAATGTATACATGATGCAATATGATTCTCTAAACTAAAGCAATAGATTTCCACACAAAATTCCTAAAAAGTAAACTAGAAGGAAGATAATAAAAATGTAGACATGCATCATCATGGTTGGTTTTGGTGGGCGAGGTTGTTAAGGTTGAAAGGATTGTAATGGGAATAAGACGCATTTCCATTACAAAATTCACTTGGCATTTGACAACATAGGAAAATGAGCTTATGATTATACAGGATTAGTAGAAGGTGATTATCCTTCATAAGTTTGAATTGGTTGTGAGTGACCTCGGTAGGAATTGTGGTTATGGTGGTGGTGGAGAAGGATTCATGATATTCTTTTCGTAATGAAGACGACGGTGGAAGACTCAAGTATGAAAGAAGTAAAAGGGTTTTAACTCGAAACCTTACCCTGTTGTGTTATGAATCAATAGAGTGCCAGACATGACAATATTATGATTATAAAAATAGGTGGCGGAAGAGGTGATGACAATTGGAAAACATCAACTAAAACAATGTATGCTTATTAGTAAAGTGATGATGAATATGCATGAATATGTAATGAAAAATATGAATCAAAGAATGATAAATATGCGAATGAGCACAAATTGGCTTGATAAAGATATCGATCCTTATTGACCTACAAAATTCCAAATGGGTTAATTTGAAGTTTAATGCAAAAAGTAAGAATATCATTTTGCTACATGATAGTTCAAACATTTATACCAACAAATACGAAAGAAACATATTCAAGTATAATTACACCAAAGAGATAACAAGTAGACATATAGATAGACAAATATGCAATCAAAACACGTTCGTAAATAGACATAAAGATAGGAATACTCTTAAGCTAAGCGAATAGGAGGACAAATGTTGCAACTAGCTTAAAAAGGCATAATACATGTTCAAAAAATATTGGATGATTCTATGAGTTTTAGAAGGACTTAAGAGCTAGATAAGTCAAAACTAACTATTGGGAGACCTTAATACAAGTGTAAATAACCTAATTAAAATGTTGGACACAAAAGTTAACTATCCCAAAAGGCAAAAGTGCCTTCTGTAGAACCAGCAGTGGCGATTCCATTGGCTCAATGGAACTAGCCACTGCTCCAAAAGGAACCGGCTGATGCAACCTTGGTTCCTAAAATCGAAAATCCTAGAAATGTTCTAAATAGTTTAACCAAACACAAGCATAAGGAAGAAGATCATTTATATTAACAATTCGTTTGCACTAACAATGATGCGAAGGATATGAGCCAAAGTAAACAAATAGGCACGAGATCACATATTGAATTTGAGTTTGTTCATTTGTGAAAAATAAGTATCAACCTTGTTATGTTGTTCATTCTCTTGTTTATCGATTTTGGTTCTTAATTAAAACAATACGGTTTCAATAGGAAGATCCTAGACTTCTACAAGTATACCAAGAATACTTTGACATAATCAAAGAGCACAAGAAACAAATATAAAATGTTATACAAGGAGCAAGATATAAAGATCATGTACATCATGTTCAAGTATAAATTAGACCATCATACGGATAGATTCAAGGAACAAGGACTCTCAAACATAGACATAATCATATCAAAATCATCATGAATCAAAAAGACAAATTATAAGATTATATAAGACATCATATAAGAGACAAAATTACTTTAATTGCAAACATCATACAAGTTATGTTTAAACCTTGACATCTAGTAACACGGATACAAGCATAAAAGCATTTAAAAACGAAACAAAACATATCCTAAGGATTATGCATTTTTCAATTAATCAAATAGATATCAAACACTAAGATAAAGACAAAGAAAATAATCAAATAAGAACATATAATCAACACATGTATATGCAAAGCAAGAAGTCATGATTAACTAACGAATGAAATATCATATTCACAACTAGTATGGAAAATGTAGTATTAGTGGTGTTTGGGAGATGGAGAACAAGTTGGTGAACTAGTGGTTCTGGAGGATTGACAAGATGAAATGACACTGTCAAAATATGTAGATACTTTTAATGAAGTATATTTGAAATATTTCTTTTTAAGCAAGACCAAGAATGTTTAAAACCTTTGGTGGAAACGCCATGATCAAAAATTAACCTTTTGTTATTATACTAAAAGTTGACAATAATATTTTACAAATCCATTGAGACCATCTTTACATTAAACTAGGCTTAATTATATTTAAAGTGACGGGTGGCACAACTTCTAATTCTATACGATTGATTTTATGCAAGATTCCTAAAATGGCCCATTTTATACAAAACTTGTCGTTTTAATCTTATACACGGCTATAAGACCTAAACTTGACTTTTATATCTTGAAATAACATGAAGACCGTGTAGGCACTAACATTCAAAACTCAGGTTGTCTAAAATTTGATATGTAACCACTACAGTTTGATATTTAAAGGATGTAAATTGGAACAGTTACTTTTGAATGGGTCATCATACTATCGTTCGGGCTATCATAATTTAGAAGTCATGCAGTGAACGTAAGAGGAGCCAGGACACTTAAATCGTAAATCCACAACTCGTCAATACGACACCCGAAAAAGGCCTCATATGATTATGAAATTCCCTATTAATATAGTACTTGGTATTTATAAGTTATATATGAAAGAGAATTAACGAGAACTTTCAGAATTTATTCTTAAAATACATGCTTAAATATCAAAGTCATACTTGGTCTAAATGAACCACATAATCGTTCTTTATGGGTTTTGCCAAACACTAGTTTTGACTAAAAAATAACTTATTATTTTAACCCGCTTTGGAAAAAAAAACTTTTAAAACTACAACAAGACATCATTACACTTCATCTTTACTTGAGTATTTCGGATGAAATAATCAAGTTGCCAATCCTACTTTTATGTGTACAATTTTTATGACAATATTTCACTTAACTAGCTTACTTAGATTTTATTCTTAAGAGTTGATATAGCTTAAGTATAGAAAGATATATTTGCCTAAACGAAGTGCATGAAACCCAACATAAGACATAAGATGCATATTCACGAAATCGAAAAGCTAAAACATAGATGACATGTTATCCCAAACATAAATGTTACACAAAAACAACAAGTTCAAATACAAGACGCAAAGAGTATATAATACTAAATGAGATGCAACAAGTAGTCATATATCATATCATACATTATAATCATATCATGACTAATATGAGTTAATGAAACAATTACCAAAGAAGCATTTTTGACAAAATTATGAGTTAACCCAAACACCCCTTTTGAAACTGAATTATTTCTTTTAAGAAACTAAATTAACATACAAGTGAAGGAACATACAAAACAAGGTTGAAATTTATGTCTCATAGATAAGCAAGCTCAAATGCAATGAGATATAAGCATACAATCAATATATACAATCAATGCAAACTAGAACGACTAATCATAAACATATCATACGTAAAAAAATTATTTTCGCCTTGTGTTGAATATGACGATGTATAACAAGCTTGATTAGTGACCTAAATACTTTAATTTCAGTTAAGGATTAATCATTATTCAAAGGATACCAACCAAAATTGCCCGACTCAAAAGTTTGAGTTTCTACGTTAATACGAAATTTGAAATTTTGGAAACTTTGTGGTATTTTGATATTTCGATTTACTTAAACCTATATTCAGCTGATCTAACCAATTATATTAGAAAGTAGACTCAATTATGTTCGAAACAATAGGTGGCACGACTCGTACGGATTTACGGTTTCTATTTTACGGGCTTTTGAAGTTGATCAAAATTTTGAAAAGCTGACTGTAGAACCGGGTCCGCCGGTTCCTTTGCCAAATGGAACCGGCTTTGTTATCGAACAGAACTGCCGGTCTGATCGAATTTTCCAAAAATGCATATTTCGACCCGACAAAAAGGTTTAACACTTGGGAGGCTTTAAAGTAAACTTATATAGCAAATTTTGATCATTATTCAAGCTTGTATAGCAACGATATTCAATAATCAAGACTTATAAGAACGATATACTTTTCATATTAATTCCTGTTTTTTGGATAATTTGATACATAGATCGTACTCGGTTTTGAAATTGTTTTGAAAACTAGAGCCACATAACTCTGATACCAATTGTGGAAAAGAATATGGGGTTAATACGTATTCGTGATTAAAATCTTAAATTTTAGCATCAAAAACACGTAACAAACGTGGCACTAATATGAAACGAACCAAATCTAGACTTTGACTATATAAACATGAAAACATAAAAAAAACACGTAGTCACAACACAAACACAAGCAGATATAAAGATAAAGGAGAGTGAGATAAGTAAAAATGAGAAAGCAAACCGAACACGATGATTTATAGTGGGTTATACGTTCACGGAGCTCCCCTCCTCCGCCGCTACACTACCACCCCGAGTACCCAAATCAAGAGTTACTTCACTAGATCAACAAGCTCCCTTATCGGCAGAGAAAACCTTACATAACGTCGCTTACACTTTTTCCGGTACTAAGCTAAATACCGAGTCCTATCACTGGAAGAACCAATCCATCGTCGCTTATACTTTATCCGATACACGATACAAAGCTAAATACCGAGTTCTAGATCAAGGTAGAACCAACCTAACATCCCTTTCAACACAACAATAAAACCCATATTCTTACCCGCAATAAATAACCCATATAACCTCTACATATTACATGGTGTTTGATTGATAAATGCAAATGAATAAATGATGATCTAAACAAACTTCCATTGATGGGAAGTCTTCAAAAAGATGAATAACATGAGATCTCTAGTCTTGTAGATCTTCTTATGTATATGATTGGTGATGGATGGAAATGGCAAGGGCTCTTGCTTTGGTGGATGTAGATGGCAAGATCTTGATGCTTGATTCGGTGAATCATTTTGGGTGTATGCTTACAACAAAATGAGAGTTAGATGCATTATGATCATGTGGTTTTATGGATGCATTCTTACAAATCTATATGTGTGAAAAATGGTGGAGAAAGTGTGTTAAAAGTGATTGAAAAACGGATTGAAAATGGCCCTTTATTTATAGGAAAAAATGAACAGAACCGGCGACACTGTAGCAATGGAACCGGCTTGTAAATCCAATGGAACCGGCGATGCTCCTATGGAATTGGCTACTGTTCATCCGAATCAAAAAAAATCTTTTGTAATCTTTGAGAGATTATGGCTAGATTTGGAAAGATATGATATGACAATACATAAAGGTCAACTATATGTATGATGTCATGCATGATGTAAAATACATTTTTATTTTCTTAAAGTAAAAAAGTAAACATGTATATTTAAAAGTGTAACTAAACATTTGTAAAATAAAATGTCTAGTTTAGTGCTTGTCAAAATAAAATGTATTTTATCAAGTATGAGAATAGTGATGAATGTTTATAAAATTACTTGTAAGTGTAAAATGTGAAATGAGGTTTAATCATAATGCACATAACAAATATGTACGAACCTGTGTTGAAACATATGAGGACTCGAGACGTGGAGATCTGTTGATGTATATTGAGACAAAATATGATTACGAGTAACTTGTACATTTGACGTTATGTATTACAAGTTACAATTTTTTCATTATCAAAACAAACGAGAATGTGTAGATTAAATACCGTAATATTTTCACTAACAAGGCAGAATACATCTAGTAATTTTCCAAAGTTTCAAATTAAGGCTTAGAATGAACGATGCCACCTAAGCTTAGAAAGAATAATGATAACTCTTATGATCAGACAAAATAGTTAGAATATCATAAATGCATCTCAGAAGTAAGAGTCTAAGTGGGGGAGAGATAATGTGTTAGATAGACAGCATGCTAGAATCAGTATGATCACCCCTAGGTAATTCATGAGGACATGAATAGTTTAAGCGAGGGAGAGTTACAACACCCCATTTTTTACAGTTTTAGTTAAATATATATTATATTGCTTTTAGAACATTAAATAAGTCTTTTTGTTAGTATTTATTATAAATAAGGACCTCCAGTGTAGATAATTAATTAAAAAGGACTAATTGTGCAAAGGACTTAACGACAAAGACTAACGCTACAAAGTTATATATATAGTCCGAAATTGTAGAACTTCCCTTATGGCTGATAAACTCTAAACCTTGAGAATTATCTCATAGATATACATGTGTTTCCTGAAAAAAAAGGAGAAATGGATTTAGAAAACCATAACATGAAGTAACATTTCATATAGTGATTTAAAGTAGATTTTTGGAGTAGTCATGCTAGATACATGATGTTTTGAGATTTTTTAACATGTCCCTAATCCAAGTATGAGTTAAATTCATGTTTAGATTTCATATTCAAGATAGAATTAGGGGTTTAGTTAATAAGTGTTTTATTGAAGAATTTAGTCATGTTTACCATGTTAAACACATGTTTTATGATCATAGACCATGCTAGCCTATTTTTATGAATTAGAAAATGATTATGTTATTGAATTAGGATGTTCATGTAGAGATATTATGAGTTATATCACGTTAAAGAAGAAGATGATTTAGTTTATTGCTTTTAAAAGGGTGTTTGGCACAAGGCCATATAAGGGAATTTAGACATGTTGTAAGTGTAAATCTTGTTGAAAATGGTCTCCCACATGATAAATAAGTTGAGATATGAGTTTTTTAAAGATTAGAATAGTTTATGTTGGGTTTTGGATCATTTTGGACATGTTTAAAAATAGGACAACATGGTTTGGAGAAAATTTAGTCAACTTTGATGGATCGTAAAAATCAGCCGTAGCTCCATTTAGAGTGTACCATACCTTTTCGGAAAGGCAAAAGATCCCCATGTCTTAATTCTAAGTTTAAGTACGTCAAATCAGTAATATACGAAAGATTGTTTCATGTTGTGCAGAAAGTTTTTTCAAGATTGAAAGGTCGTAGAAAATTAACCGTTCATCATATTAACATCAAAACTTAGCTCCCCAAGTCTACTTTTAAATTTAATTTGTTCTAGGTCTTAATGTCACACCCCGCCAAGGCGGAAATGCGAGACGTAACGTGAATGGGTATTATCACAACATAATGGTGTCTGTATAGAGAACTATAATACATAAAAGAAAACAAGGTATAAACACAAGGTGTCATGAAAATACCCAAACAAACATAAAAGATAACTGGCGTCTTGTATTGAAGCAAAGGTGGTTCACGTCAATACCAATACATGCAAAACATCTAAAATAAACCTAAGCATCTCATATCAACAACATTTAATATTTAATCAAACAAGAAATAAACTAGGAGATTAAAGTCCGCATCCAACCTAAGGTCTCTCTAGCCACTTCTCTCATTCCTATGACCTTCCTGATGCTCACATGAAAATAATGCTTAAAAACATCAACACAAAGTTTGGTGAGAGACATAGTTTTAAGACACGAAAATCAAAACTTATACATAATTAATGTGATTAATGCAAACATGGCAGGACAATTAATGCACTATCATACAAGCTAGCATGCAAATGTAACCAAAACGAGCATGGGAACGGAACATGTCCCTCGATCCAACAAGTATCAACAATTGGGTAGGAACATTACCTCCGATCCATTTAAACCGTCACTTCACATGGGTAGGAACGTTACCCCAGATCCTAATATCACATCAAATGGGTAGGAACGTTACCCTCGATCCCAATACACATAAGCATTTAACACGTGACATACAATAGCCATGTAAAGTCCATACACTTTAAAAATAACACATAATCACAGTAATTAGAACATTTCAAATCCATTTGCATCATTTCCATCCCAATTTAAAAGCAATGTAAAAAGAGGGACTATGAAACTCACCTGATGCTCAAGCACCTTCCAAATATCTTACCAAAGCTACATAATAGAATATAAACGTGTTACACACGACTAAGCCAAATGCTTAAGCCCATGTAACAATCATATGATGGATGTCTCTAGTGTTTAATTATCCCTATGGATCACCCCGATACCATGCTCAACTTTCACCACTTCATTTACTCATAATTCTAGAGATCTACATTTTACCCAAAAACTAAGAATTTTAGTGTCACTTATCTCGCTTTCAACCCTTACTTATTGAACCAAATAAATTCTCACATAAACCACCTATGTTCACTTAGGTGTTTACTAACTACCTCATTTTCCCCAAAAGCATACCACATGTACAAGTACCTCAAATAAATTACTAATTCAAAAGTACCCAGATTCTGATCTGAACGCGCACTAAAATGATTGACCTTGCTAACCATACTTAGGAAACTAATTAGCGGCTATTTTTCATAGGGAAGTTAATAGACATATATAAGTTGACGTCTGTATTTTGGCTAACCTTAATTAGAATTTTAAATAGGGGTTTTACCTCTCTAATTCTGACCTAAATCTGACCCATATTTACTATTTTGATAACTTTTCTTGAAACGACCATTTGACTAGCTTCCCTAACTCAAAATCGTTCGAGGCTGGACTTTTTAAAAAGTAGACTCTCTGAACTACAATTTAGGCACTAGAAACACCTCAAACCATGTTACCATCATAGAGATATCATCAGTTGAACACAACCCTAAAATCTGCCAAAGCCTAATTCATAGATTAACGCAATCTAAGCCTAACCCTTTACACCAATATGATTCTAATCTAGCCCTAAACGCACTAGTATGATTATAACATCATTAATTACAGAAGTTTTAAACCCTAATGATCCATCATATTATTTGTTACATGATTTAAAAAGGATAACAGGAAGAAAGATTAATGTTCATACCTAAAACCTTGCTAAATCTTTCACAATTCACCACCTAGTTCTTGATCCAAAGATTTTTTTATCTTCTTAGGGGTTTGGGGAGGGAATCGTACGTCAACAAGGAAGAGGGGAAAAAGAATGGGCTAAATTTATATTTGGGGTTTAATCTATATCCTAAACCAATCCTAGTCTAGCCCAAATTGTAATTAGATAAAAAAAATACTTTTTTTTCTTTTCTTAACCATAACCGCCCCCTTATCTATTTTTTTATTATTCTATTTTTTTATTTAATTTTATCATTATCTACATTACCCTAATTATCTACAAAACCTAGGTAAAATTGGTGAACCTTTTTCATGAAAAAAAAACCAAATACTAACTTTCAATTTATAACTTTTATTTCCAAAAATACTTTCTATAATTAGAAAGTTCATTTCTAATTCTCATATTTCACGAACCTAATTCACTTTTAATATGACATACTTTCCATAATAATCCAACACATAATTATCCACAAATTGATGTAACAATGCATGCAACACGTCACTCATTTCCATTGTCACTATACGTAAACAAAATGAAAATAACCCTCAATATCTCAAACCCATTCTAAAATGAGTTGAACACGCACCTTAGAAAGATAATCATGCACACAAATAAAGCCACATAGCACACACATATAACACGTATAAACACTTAGCCAACACTAAAAGTATGAATAACCTACTCAAATCACGGGTGTCATAGTATCCCCTCCTTAAGGAAATCTCATCTCGAGATTTAACTAGCCGATTAAACAGCACGATTAACAAATAACTAAGGATACTTAGACTTCATATGGTCTTCGCACTCCTAAATGAACTCGGGACCATGCTTTGAATTCCAACGAACTTTTACAAGTGATATCTTACTATGCTTTAAACTCCTAACCTCACAATCCATAATCTCTATGGGTTCCTCAACAAAACGAAGAGTCTTGTTGATCTTGATTTCATCCAATAACACATGCAGATTAGCATCCGCCAAACACTTCTTCAAATTGTACACGTGGAATGTGTCATGTACACGACTTAATTCCTCGAGAAATCTTAACCGATAAGCTACAGTGCCGATCCTTTCAAGGATCTCGAATGGTCCTACATACCTCGGTGCTAACTTACCTTTCTTTCTAAAATGAATCACGCCTTTCCAAGGCGATACCTTTAATAACACATGATCTCCAACCTCGAACTCCAATGGCTTACGTCTATTATTAGCATAGCTCTTTTGACGATCCCTCGCTGCTTTAAACTTTTCCTTTATCAACGCTACCTTATCAGTTGTTTCCTGTACCAGTTCGGGTCCAATAAAACTACTTTCACCAATTTCCGCCCATAGAACGGGCGACCTACATTTTCTTTCATACAATGCTTCGAACGGAGCACACCGAATGCTTGAATGATAACTATTTTGTATGAGAATTCGGCTAGCGACAAGTGAATATCCTAATTTCCACCAAAGTCGATAACACAAGCCCTTAACATATCCTCCAAAGTCTGAATCGTACGCTCACTTTGTCCATCCGTTTGAGGATGATAAGCTGTACTCATATCCAATCGCGTCCCTAAAGCTTTTTGCACTGTTTGCCAGCAACGTGATGTAAATCGTCCATCTCGATCCGAAATAATCGACACGGGAACTCCGTGTCGTGCGACTATCTCATCGATGTACAACTTTGCCAATTTCTCTGTACTATAATCTTTACGCGTTGCCAGAAAATGAGCTGACTTGGTAAGTCTGTCGACTATTACCCATATTTAATCATGCCTACTCTTGGACCTAGGTAGTTTTGTGATAAAATCCATAGTGATCTTATCCCACTTCCATTCGGGTATCTCGGGTTGTTGCAATAAACCCGAAGGCCTTTGATGCTCAGCCTTCACCTTTGAACAAGTTAAACATTTGCTAACATAAGTAGCAATATCCCTCTTCATTCTCGGCCACCAGTACATATCTCGAAGATCATGGTACATCTTATCCGCTATCATGATGTACAAGTAACCTAGTCTTATGAGCTTCGTCTATAATTATCGTTCGCACACCTCCTACTAACGGAACCCATATACGGTCCATAAGAGTATATAAACTCACTCTCCGTCGTCCTTTCCTTCCACTGTTAATTCAAAACATGTAGCCTTTCTGCAAGTACGTTCTCTTGCTTTAACGCCTTACCCTGGGATGCCAATATTATTCCTCTTACTCCAGACTGAATAGTCATAGGGCCAATTGGGGCTCGCGTACGGACGTCTAGGTGGTCGGGACTTCTAACGTCGTTCCTTCTTACTTAATGCATCAGCCACCATATTCGCCTTACCTGGATGGTAGCGAATCTCACACTCATAGTCACTAAATAACTCAATCCACCTCCTTTGATGCATATTTAACTTCTTCTGATCAAATATGTGTTGAAGGCTTTTGTGATCCGTGTAGATGACACTCTTCATACCATACAAATAATGCCTCTAAGTTTTAAGGGAAAACACAACTGCTCCCAATTCTAGGTCGTGCATTGTATAATTCTTCCCATGGATCTTTAGCTGTCTTGATGCAAAGGCAATTACTTTGCCCCTTTGCATGAGTACACAACCTAATCCCTGATTTGATGCATCACAGTAGACTACGAAATCTTCAACCCCATCAGGTAGTGACAATATTGGTGCATCACACAAATTACTCTTCAAAGTCTGAAAGGCCTCTTCCTGTTCCACGACCCACTCATACTTTTTTGTTTTCTGAGTCAACGAAGTAAGAAGTTTAGCAATCTTAGAGAAGTTTGCGATAAAACGCCGGTAGTAACCTGCTAACCCCAAAAATGATCGAATTTCAGACGGTGTTGTGGTTTCTTTCCAATTCTTTACCGCCTCAATCTTACTTTGATCCACGTGAATACCATTCAGGTTGACCACGTGACCATGGAAATGCACTTCTTACAACCAGAACTCACACTTAGAAAATTTAGCGTACAACTTCTCCTTCTTCAGCAATTCCAACACCAACCTCAAATGAACCTCATGTTCCTCCTTAGACTTTGAGTAGATCAAAATGTCATCAATGAAAACAATGTCAAACTTATCTAGGTACGGTTTACAATCACGGTTCATCAAATCCAATAAGACTGCTGGTGCATTGGTTAATCCAAAAGGCATAACTGTAAACTCAAAATGTCCGTATCTCGTTTGAAACGCGGTCTTTAGAATATCATCCTCATGTACTCGAAGTTGGTGATAACCCGACCGAAGATCTATCTTGGAGAAATAACGTGAACCTTGTAACTGGTCAAACAAGTCGTCGATCCTGGGGAGATTCTTGGTGGTCAGCTTGTGCAACTCTCGATAGTCTATGCACATTCGAAATGAACCGTCCTTCTTTTTGAACAACACAGGTGCTCCCCACGGAGAGTGACTTGGTCGAATAAAATGTATATCAACGAATTCTAAGGGTTACAAGTTTATCGAATAGGGTAGCAAACGAATATCAAATCAAAGGCTAGAAAACATATAAGGGACTTCACATATGCAAATAGATGTGGATCAAATGACATAAGAATCCTTAAAAGAAAGGATAGAATATCTATACCGATAGGAAACGCAAACAAAAGAGTCAACAAAGCGTACCAAGACAAAAGAAACACATATCGAATAATGATACGTATCAAGATTGATAAATACGAAAGATAGAATTCTATACCAATAATCGACTTTACTCGAAAGAACCAACTAAATACTGTTTTTATAAAAATTCATTTTGAAATAATAAAGACAGACATTTTAAATAAATAAATAAAAAATCATTTTAAATAAAATAATCATGTTAAATATAATCTTTAAAAAAAATCGTTTTAAACATGGTTTTCATAAAAAAATCAAGAGATAGTTATATAAAAACGCTTATCACAACGTATTCTTAAAATTATTTCAAGAATAGTTTTTCCCAAACACCATCAAGATATACTTCAAAAGGATTTTTATAGCTTGACATCAATATAAAATATATTACTCAAACAAAGGATCGTAACACCAAAAGAGATTGTAAAATACCGTAAAGACTCTAACACAATTCTATTATTTGAAAGCGAAAGGAAGTACAAGGAACCATATAGTCAGAATAACAGTGAAACGAACATGCACCAGAGAAATTTATACGAAGACATTACGAACCAAAAAAAACGTAAAGACTAATCCGTACTCACGGTCAAAAGAAAAACCATTGAAAAGCTTCGGTACTAACATGCCGCAACATGTTACGAAAACCAAAGGATATATAAAGAACGGAGTAATGATCTGCACTAATATGTTAGGAACAATTAGTTCTTAAAAGAAAATTTTGATACTCATACGAGTAATCAATTCAATGAAAGAACCAATCAAATGAACCAATATCCAAAGAAACGGATCGGAACAACCAATATACATCAAGACGCCGAATAGAAAAGTAATTCATCCATACCGACATGGTACGAACAAGGAATGCTAAAATGAGGGTTATATATTCGAGCGAACAATTAAGCAGACGAAC
>BQNB010145985.1:0-16639 GCA_026074375.1 Tanacetum coccineum
TAATAAATTGTATTAATTAGTTCCAAATTCATGTAGATAATCTGAAACGGGAGTAACTCGATTTTGATTTGTCAAGTAAGCGTTGATTTTCTCAAGGTACGGATATTTTTAATACTTACTTTTCCTTACTATTATTATGATTTATGCGTTTCTTCGTTCGTTCCGTTATTCGTATAGATATTCTATCATTTCTCTTAAGGATTCTTATGACATTTGATCCGTATCTATTTGCACATTTGAAATCCCTATTTATGTTCCCATCCTATGATTCGTTATTCGTTGCTACCTTATTTGATAACTTCATTGAACCCATTTGAATTCGTTTGATATATACTTCATTTGACATTGCCATGATATGAACTTGTCTGTTTTGTTTAGACATGATCTTCTTCGGACATAATATGTTTCATTTCGATATGATATATGAACCCTTTGTTTTGTTCTGATGCCCGAGCTAACTAGCCATGGAGGTACCATGGCCGCGTCATTGAGGCACCAATGGCGTGACACTATCTGTGGCGGTGTGATCAGTCCACGGCGTTCCCTTTTGTTTTGTGTGCTTTATTATGCACTTGGCCATATATGATTTGATTTGTAGGGAGCGTATGGATGCATCCTAGGTACTTTGTTCATTTCAGTTTTAGTGCATGGCTTAGTGTGGCGCCAACACCCCATTGCACTTTCGTTTCGCTACATGTGGAGATTGCAACTCCCTTGTACAACTTGCTATGATATATATGATTATTTAGTCTAAGCGTGTGGCAGACTTTAGACTTTCGTTTCGAGCTCGTGGGGCATTTTATATGTTTTGTTTGGCTACTTATTCATTCAGTTCTGATGATACATGAAATCTCTGATTCCCTTTCGTTTACCACATATGTTCTATCTATTTGTTTCGTTTGGCTAACTGGTTTGTTTGGCTATCTGTTTCGTTTGGCTATCTGTTTCGTTGGGTTATCTGTTTCGTTGGGCTTCCTATTTTATTTGGCTACCTATTTTGTTTGGCTACCTATTTCGTTTGGCTGCTTATTTTCGTTGGATACTTATGCATGCTTGATCTATATGCTTTGATTATATCTGTTTTGAATATCTGTTTTGTATATCTGTTCACTGAGCTTTTTAGCTCAGCCGCATTTTCTTTTTCCTCGCGGCAGGTAACAAAGGGAATTTGAGATTTGAGTGAAGAGTGCATAGGAGCTCAAATTGGACAATCTTGAGGAACTAACATACCACATCTACACTATAAGTTGTTTAGAAGTTGGATTTTGGATCCGTTGCCATCATAGAAGACCTTTATGGTAAAGATTTTATATTACCTTAGTAATTGGTGTAATTCTTGCCAACCATTTTTAGTAAAGTCTTCCGCTTCCATATGTTTTGGTTCCGTAAATGTGACATTCGGGCCCGTTTCGGGGCGGGTTACCTTAGTAATTGGTGTAATTTTTGCCAACCATTTTTAGTAAAGTCTTCCGCTTCCATATGTTTTGGTTCCGTAAATGTGCCTTTCGGGGCGGGGTGTTACGATGATCAAAACAAGAATAAAAGCATATACATAAAAGGAGAGATGGTGTAGTGGTTAACACTTCATCTTCCGTGAGATTGGGTCGACAATATGTTAGGACATTCATTTTTCGTACTTGCTTTACCTCATTGACTCAGGTCTCATGCTTTTAGTGAGTCTCTTGGCAGGGTGTTTTTAGTTATCTTTTCGTACACTAAGAGAAATACGTTAGAGGCGAAGCGAACGTAGTGATCAACTAAGGTAAGATTTCCTTGACAATTGTATGTTGTTTGTACTTGCACTATCATAGCCATTTAATAGTCAACTAATTCGTGATGATATAATATTGTGTTTATTGTTGATCGTTAATAAAAGAACTAGAGATCGCCGGAAGGAGTTTTGAGATCATCATCTAAGAGTATATGTGCATCATCTACAAGGGAAACTTTGGATCTCCGTTGCAGAGCTTCCTAATTTAAGGCCTTTAAACGTTAGTTGCAATCTAGTCCTCTTTTTAACGTCGTCGTCGATTTGGCTCGTCATACTTTGATATCGTGATGTGTAATCGAAATGTTTTGGACATTTCCCGAGCCTAGAAAACTTAATATCCATCTAAACAAAAGTAAGAAAAGAAACAAACACTTATAACGAGTTTCATGTATATCTTTTGAGACATCGCGGTTATCACTTTGTACGTACCAGTAACATGGAGAGTCACCACGGGGAGGAATTCAACACATATGAAGTATTAAGCGGCTCTTGAAGTGAGACAATATTAGAGAAGGAGCAGTCAACATGAAGAAAAATGTCATTCGTCCAAGTAAGTCAATCTAAAATTTCCAGTCCAAATTATTTTTAGGAGGTAGTTTAAACCCCCCAGAAATTTAATTTATTAGCAATAATATACCTACCCGAATTAAAAAAAGTCATAACGATCCGTTCAACTTTCCTGCTAAGTTTGTTACGTACTATTTAATGATTGCAACCTAAAATTTTGAGGACAAAATTAATTTACAAGGGTGATAGAAATATAATAACCCGTAAAAATAATAAAATAAGTTTATTTGATCTGCGTTGACCGAGATCTTATTTTTTAAGGATGTGATTTGATTAATAACCCTTATTTTTTAGAAACAATGTATAATTGTTATAAAATAAACCCCTTAAAAAATTTTTTTTTTATATATTTACGAAAGGATTTAACATTATAAGTAAACAAATAGATATTAAAATAATAATAAGTAAAATGATACTTATTAATGCAGTGATAAATTATGTATTAAATTTGATTTAATATAATAATACCAAGTCAAATGAGTTAAACATGAGTAGTAATTGTTATTTCGATAATTACGATTTCGATTCTATTTCTATAACAGTTGCCATGCATTCATTGAATATCCTAATCACATTTCCATATCCCTTATATTCCGCTAATTTGTTATACCCACAGATTATATATGAAATGATTCTCGTGCACACTTTCCAAAATTCAACGCACACTTAACCACGATAACATAAACGTACATTATCACTTTAAAATAGATTATTGGTGAGATGGAAAATTATTGAAAAAAGGAAAGAAAACGTTGGAGATTTTTATCGGGTCAAATGTAATGTAAATAGCCATTTATATAAACCATCACTTCATCGCCCAAAAAATACACAAAGCCTAATAGCATTGAAAGTTGAAACTGAAGGAATAATGATTTATTTCACGGCATGGCTCAAGTTGTAATTCGTGTGGTTGATTTCGGTTCGTATCGCGGCTGTATTATGGCTCCATACGTTTCCAGTTTTGATTTTGTCTTTCGTGATTGCTCATGCGGTTTCGCTGGATCATAGTGCGCAGTGATAGCCTTCGCATTCGAACTGTCCTCATTTGGCTTGAAATACTACTGGTACGAAAATTAAACTATATTATTTCATTCAATTTAGGATTCGAATACAAAATAGCAAAACTGAAACGATGTCACCTTTTATGATTACAACCACGATTTCGGTTTCATAATAAATCGAATCCTCAATCTAATTATAATATCAAACTTAAGAGGTTATAACAAGTTTTGAAAAATAAACCGAGTCAACTTCATGAATTACGAGAACCCGTATTCGGTTTACAGATTCACGAACAAGAAGAAGAGGACTTTCATGGCATGTTTTATATTAAATTTACGTTTTAGTCCTTGTAATATGTAGGTTGTTACATAAGCTACCTTAAGGTTTTATTAAAATGGGTCCATGTCAAGTATTAGAATTAGTCCAATATGAGTTTAGTATTATAAACTAATCATTAAGTGATTTATATTTATATATTAAGAGGATACGGAGACTTGTAAAATATTCATAAAACAAAAGTACTACATAACCAATTTTGTTAATTGCATTAAGTTCATGCTATAAATTAATGACTAAGATTGTTCTTGTACGGGATCAAAGAAATTATTGCACAAACAGTATCGAGATATACAAATTTAGGAACAAAATGTAGATACTCGTATCTACTATACGTCGATTTAACTCGAGTAGAGTTTTAATGAGGTTTTGTGGACATTAATCGGTGTTTAGGCATTTAGACAATTGTTCAGGTACGGATATTCCTTTATACATACTTTTCCTTACTATATAATGATTTATGCGTTTCTTCGTTCGTTTCGTTATTCGTACAATATTCTATCATTTCTTTTAAGGATTCTTATGACATTTGATCCGTATCTATTTGCACCTTTGAAATCCCTATTTATGCTTCCTATCCTATGATTTGTTATTTCTTTGTTTACCTTATTTGATAACACATTGAACCTAGTTGAATTCCATTTGGATATATACTTCATTTGACATTGCCATGATATGAAACTTGTCTGTTTTGGTTAGACTGATCTTCTTCGTACAAAAATGTTTCATTTCGATATGAATATAATTAACCCTTTTGTTGTTTTCTGAGGCCCGAGCCTAACTAACCATACAGTATCATAGTCCTGCTCATTGAGCACCAAAGCTAACACTATAATTGGCGGTGTGATCAGTCCACGGGGTCCCCTTTCGTTTTGTGTGCTTTATTATGCACTTAGCCATATATGATTTGATTTGTAGGGAGCGTATGTATGCATCCTAGGTACTTTGTTCAGTTCATTTTGGTGCATGGCTTAGTGTGGTGCCAACACCCCATTGCACTTTCGTTTCGGTACATGTGAAGATTGCAACTCCCTTGTACAACTTGCTATGATATATATGATTATTTAGTCTAACGTGTGTCATGCATTTAGACTTCGTTTCAAGCTCGTGGGCATTCTATAGTTTTTGTTTGGCACTTAATCAGATCAGTCTTATGATACATAAATCTCTGATTCCACTTTCGTTTACCACATATGTTCTAATCAATTTGTTTCGTTGGCTATCTGGTTTTGTTTGGACTATCTTTTCGTTGGGCTTCTTATTTGTTTTGGCTAACCTATTTTTTTGGCTACCTATTTTGTTTGGCCTGCCTAATTTTTGTTTCGTTTGACACTTATTTCATTAAGCTCTTATGATATTTGGGATCATTGTTACCCATGGGTGGGGGGTATGTTTATGGTGATTCCATTTATGTTTACTTATGCATGCTTGATCTATATGCTTTGATTATATCTGCTTTGTATATCTGTGCACTGAGCTTTTTAGCTTAGACGCATTTGCTTTTCCTCGCGCAGGTAACTAAGGGTATTATGGGTTCTAGTGAAGATTGGCACAGGAGCTCAAATTGGACAATCTTGAGGGAACTAGCATACCAAATCTACACAATAAGTTGTAATTTTAAGAGAAGTTGATTTTTGGGATTCGTTGCATCATAAAGACCTTTATTATAGATTTTATATTACCTTAGTAACTGGTGTAATTTTTGACCAACCATTATTTTAGTAAAGTCCCTTTCGCTTGCAAATGTTTTGGATTCCGTAAATTGACATTCGGAGCCCTTCCGGGCGGGGGGGGGGGGGGGGGGTGGTTACAATTATGGTATTAGAGCCAGGTTTCACCTTAGATCTAAGTTATGACCTGAGTGGATGACACTAGGTTTTTGACATGCTAGTATATAATTATGATCTCTAAGGATTCGCTACCCACCCCTAAAAAAAAAAAAAAAATAAAAATGCACCCCTAATAATAAAAAAAAAACCGATCCCTAGCATTCGAATGGAAAAATTATAAAAAAAACTTAAGTTATGACCGGTGAGGATTTGGTAGACAATATGTTAGGAAATTCGTTTCCGTATCTTTGTTTTGTCTCATTTTGATTCAGGTTCATGCTTTTAGTTGAGTCTCTTGCAAGTTCATTTTTTTGTACACTATGAAATATGTCAGAGTGCGCAGCGTAAGCGTAGCAATAAGCTAAGTTTAGATTGCCTTGAAATTGTTCTGTTTGTACTTTGCACTATATAGCTATTGCATAGGTCAAGTAAGTTTCATGATCATATAATATGATGTTTTGTTGATCATTAACAAAGAACTATAGATCACCGTGAATGAGTTTTGTGGATCGCCATCTAAGAGTTATGTGCATCATCGACAAGGGAAACTTTGTATCATCGTTACAAAGCTTCCTAATTTAAGTCATTTAAACGTTAGTCGCAATATAGTCTTCTTTTTAGAGTTATCGTCGATTTGCTGGTCATGCTCGATTCGTGATGTATAAGCATGTTTGGACTTTTTACGAGTGTAACAAAACTTAATATCCTTAAACGAAAGTAAGAAAAGAAATAAATACCTATAACGAGTTACATGCATACCTTTTGAGACGTCGCAGCTATCACTTTGTATGTGCCATTAACATGGAAAGTTACCGCGTGGAGGAAGTCTACACTTTACTGAAATTTTATGTGCTCTTAATGCGAGCCAATTTTTGAGATAGAGCGGTCAACATGAGAAAAACGTTTTCGTCATGTAAGTTCTTGCTTAAATTTCACAGTACGAAATTTTTTAAGGAGGGTAGAATTATAACACCCAAGAAAATTTAAATATTTTAGTAATATATAACCTACCCGTTTAAAAAAAAAGTCAAACGATCCGTTCATCTTTCCACTAGTTGTTTCGTACTATTATGATACAACCGCCTAAATTTTGAGGACAAAATATTTTCAGGGTGAACGAATATAATAATCCGTAAAAATTAATAAAATAAGTTTGATTTGATCTCGGGGACGAGATCTTTTTTTTAAGGAGGTGATGATGTAATAACCCGTATTTTTAGAAACATTGTATAATTGCATATACTTAATTTACAAAGGATTTAACATTATAAGTAAACAAATGATGATGATTAAAAATAATAATAAGATAAAATGTACTTATTAATGTAGTGATAAATTTATGTATTAAATTGATTTTAATATAAAAATACCAAGTCAATGAGTTAAACATGTAGTAACTGTTATTTTCGATAATTACAAATTCCATTCAATTTCTATAAACACTTGCCATGCATTCATTGAATATCCTTAATCACGTTTCCATCTCCCTTTGGTATCCTAAGTTGTTATAACCCACGATTATATATGAATGATTCACTGCACTCTTTCCAAAATCAACGCACAACTTAACCACGATTCATAACATAACATTATCACTATAAAATAGAGATTGGTAGGATGGAAATTTTTGAAAAGGAAAGAAAACGGTTGGAGATAAATTATCGGTCAAAGTAAACGTCAAATAGCCATTATATAAACCAATCACTTCATCGCCCAAAAAAATAACAATAGCGCTAATAGCAATTGAAAGTGAAACTAGAGAATAGAATATTCTGCACGCATTGCTCAAGGTTGTATCTTGGTGGGATAGATTTCGGTTCGTTTATCGCGCCTGTATTATGGCTCGCATACAGATCCAGTATTTTGATTTTGGATTTCGTTGGTTGCTCATGCGGTTTTTTCGTTGGATCATAGTGCGCGTGATTGCCCTTCGCAATCGAACTGTCCTCGATTTGGCTTGAATACTACTGGTACGAAAATTATACTTATTAGTGTCATATTAATTTAAGATTATAAATACATAATAGCAAAACTAAAACGAGTCACCTTTGATGATTACAACCACGATTTCGGGTTTCATAATATATCGAATACCTCAATCAAATTATAATATCAAAACCTTAAGTGTTTATCACGAGTTTGGAAAAATGAAACCGAGTCAACTTCATGGATTACGAGACGTTTTTCGTTTACAGATTCACGAACAAGAAGAAGAGTACATTCATCCATTGTATTTAATTTTAATTTATGATTTATTCCTGTAATATGTAGGTTGTTGTACTTAAGGCTACTTAAGGTTTTTATTAAAATGGGTCCCAGTCTAGTAAAGAATTAGTCCAATATGAGTTTAGTATTATAAATCTATCCTTAAGTGTTTATATTTTATAACTTAAAGAGATATAGGTGACTTGTAAACATACAAAAAACCAAAAGTACTACATAACCAGATTTGTGTATTTGCATTAAGTTAATGCTATATTATGACCTATGATTTGTTCTTGTACGGGATCAAAGAAATATAGTTGCACAAACAGTATCGAGATATACAATTTAAGGAACAAAATGTAGGATACTCGTATCTAATATACGGTCGATTTACTCGTGTAGATTTTATTGAGGGTTTTGGTGGACTTTATCGGTGTTAGGCATTTAGACAATTGTTCAGGTACGGATATTCTTTATACTTACTTTTCCTTACTATTATTATGATTTATGCGTTTCTTCGTTCGTTCCGTTATTCGTACAGATATTCTATCTTTTCTTTTAAGGATTCTTATGACATTTGATCCGTATCTATTTGCACATTTGAAATCCCTATTTATGTTTCCCATCCCATGATTCGTTATTCGTTGTTACCTTATTTGATAACTTCATTGAACCTATTTGAATTCATTTGATATATACTTCATTTGACATTGCCATGATATGAACTTGTCTGTTTTGTTTAGAAATGATCTTCTTCGTACATAATATGTTTCATTTCGATATGATATATGAACCCTTTGTTTTGTTCTGATGCCCGAGCTAACTAGCCATACAGGTATCATGGCCGCGTTATTGAGGCACCAATGGCGTAACACTATCTGTGGCGGTGTGATCAGCTCCGATGCGTCCCCTTTTTGATTTTGTTTGCTTTATTATGCACTTGGCCATATGATGATTTGATTTTGTAGGGAGCGTATAGATGCATCCTAGTACTTGTTTGTTCAGTTATAGTGGCAGGCTTAGTGTGGTGTCAACACACCAATGCACTTTCGTTTCGTACATGTGGAGATTTGCAACGTCCTGTATAAACTTAACTTAAGAATATATGATTCTTTAGTCTAAGCGTGTGTCATGCTTTAAGACTTTCGTTCAAGCCGTAGGGCATTCTATATGTTTTGGTGGCTACTTATTCCAATCAAGTTCTGATGATACATGGAAAACTCTGATTCCCTACGTTTACCACATATGTTTCTATCTATTTTTGTTTCGTTTGGCTATCTGGTTCGTTGGGCTATCTGTTTCGTTTGGCTACCTATTTTGTTGGGCTGCCTATTTCGTTTGGCTGCCTATTTTCGTTGGACACTTATTTCATTTAGCTCTTATGATATATGAGATATTTGTTACCCATGTTGTGATGATTTTGTTTCATTTACTTATGCGTGCTTGATCTATATGCTTTGATTATATCTGTTTTGTATATCCGTTCACTGAGCTTTTAGCATAGTCGCATTTCTTTTCCTCGCAGCAGGTTAACTAAGGGTATTTGGGATTCGAGTGAAGAAGTGCATGGAGCTCAATTGGACAATCTTGAAGGAACTCTAAGCATACCACATCTACGACTATAAGTTGTTTAGAAGTGGAATTTGGATTCGTTGCCATCATATGAAGACCTTTACGTTATAGATATTATATTACCTTTAGTAACTGTGTAATTTTTCCAACAATTTTAGTAAACTCTTTCGCTTAAATGTTTATGGTTCCGTAAATTGACATTCGGGCCCGTTCCGGGCGTGGTGTTACAATTATTGGAATAGAGTCCAGGATTCGACCGTATATCTAAGTTATGACCTGTGTGGAGAGACACTAGGTTCTTGACATGCTATAGATATTATGATCTTTAAGGAATCGCTTGCATACGTATGAAAAGATAATAAAATAAACTTAAGTTAGGACCGGTGAGGGACTGGGAAACCTATATGTTTAGGACATTCATTTCGTATCTGTTGCTAGCCTCATTTTGACTCAGATTTCATGCTTATTAGTTGAGTCTCTTGCAAGTTTAAATCTTTTTCGTAACTAAGAAATACTTAGAGCGCGCAGCGAAGCGTAGTGATCACCTAAGTGGTAAGAATTCCTTGAAATTTTGTTGTGTTTAGTACTTTGCACTAAATAGCCATTTCATAGGCGACTAAGTTTCGTGATCATATAATAAGATGTTTTTTTGATCGTTAATAAAGAACTAGAGATCACCGTGAAGGAAGTTTCGTAGATCGTCATCTAAGAGTTATGTGCATCATCGACCAGGGAAACTTTAGATCATCTTTGCAGAGCTTCCTAATTTAAGTCATTTAAACGTTAGTTGCAATATAGTCTTCTTTTTAACGTCGTCATCGATTTGCTGGTCATAACTTTATTCATGATGTGTAAGCATGTTTTGGACATTTCCCGCGTCTACACAACTTAATATCCTTAAACAAAAAAAGAAAAGAAACAAACACTTATAACGAGGTTTCAATGATATATCTTTTGAGACATCGCGGTTATCACTTGTACGTACCAGTAACATGGAGAGTCACCACGAGGTGGAAGTCTACACTTTATTGAAGGTTTATGCGACTCTTAATGTGAGACAATTTTAGAGATGGAGCAGTCAACATGAGAAAAATATCTTCGTCATGTAAGTTCTTTCTTAAATTCACAGTCGAAATTATTTTTAGGAGGTAGATTTTATAACACCCAAGAAATATAATTTTAGTAATATATACCTAGCCCGTTTAAACAAAAGTCATTACGATCCGTTCATCTTTCCGCAAGTTGTTTCGTACTATTTTTCTGATTCAACCTTAATTTTGAGGACAAAATTATTTCAAGGGTATAGAATTAAAATAACCCGTAAAATTTATAAAATAAGTTGATTTGATCTCGGGACGAGATCTTTTTTTTAAGGAGTATGATCGTTAATAACCCTATTTTTAGAACATTGTATAAATTGTATATGACTTAATTTACAAGGAATTAACATTATAATAACAAAATGATGAGATTAAAAAGTAATAAAAATAAGTAAAATGATAACTTATTAATGAGTGATAAATAATGTATTAAATTTGATTTTATATAATAATACCAAGTCAATAGATTTAAACATGGGTAGTCACTGTTTATTTCGATAATTACAATTTCGATTCCTATTCTATAACAGTTGCCCATTGCATTCAATGTTTATCCTTAATCCGTTCCATATCCCTTTGTTATTCGCTAAGTTTGTTATACCCACGATTATATATGATATGATTCACGTGCACCTTTCCAACTTCAACGCACAACTTAACCACGATATCATTAAACGTAATCATATCATTAAAATAGATATTGGTGAGGATGGAAATTATTGAAAATGAAAAGAAAACGGTTGGAGATTTTATCGGGTCAAATGTAACGTCAATAGCCATTATATAAACCATCACTTCATCGCCCACAAAATACACAAGAGCGCTAATAGCGTTGAAAGTTGAAACTAGAGGAATAAGATTTTATTTCACGGCATTGCTCAAGTTGTATTCGTGGTGGGTTGATTTCGGTTCGTCATCGCAGCTGTATTATGGCTCCATACGTTCCAGTTTTGATTTTGTATTTCGGTGGTTGCTCATGCGGTTTCGTTGGATCATAGTGCGCGTGATTGCCTTCGCGTTCGAACTGTCCTCATTTGGCTTTTCCAATACTACCGTACAAAAATTAATACATTATTAGTGTCATAATAATTTAAGATTCGAAATACATATAGCAAAACTGAAACGCGCACCTTTTATGATTAAAACAACCACCAAATTCGGGTTTCACAATATACGTATCCTCAATCTAATAAAAAAATAATCCATAACTTAATGGTTAAACGAGTTTGAAAAATAAACTAAGTCAACTTCATGAATTACGAGACGTTTTCGGTTTACAGATTCACGAACAAGAAGAAGAGGACTTTCATGGCATGTTTTATATTAAATTTACGTTTTAGTCCTTGTAATATGTAGGTTGTTACATAAGCTACCTTAAGGTTTTATTAAAATGGGTCCATGTCAAGTATTAGAATTAGTCCAATATGAGTTTAGTATTCTAAACTAATCATTAAGTGTTTATATATATATATAAGAGGATAGGAGACTTGTAAAAAAATCATAAAACAAAAGTACTACATAACCAGATTTGTGTAATTTGCATTAAGTTAAGCTATATTAGGACCTATAAAATTTGTTCTTGTACGGTATCAAAGAAATATAGTTGCACAAACCAGTATCGAGATATGTACAATTTTAAGGGAACAAAATGTAGATACTCGTATCTAATATACGGACGATTTACTCGTGTAGATTTTAATTGAGGGGTTTTATTGGTGACATTGATCGGTGTTAGGCAATATTTAGACAGATTGTCAGGTACGGATATTCTTTTATATCTTACTTTTCCTTACATAATTATGAATCTGGTTACTTCGTTCGTTCCCCGTATTCTACAATATTCTATCATTTCTTTTAAGGATTCTTATGACTTTTGCTCGTATCCTATTGCACATTGAAATCGCTATTTATGTTTCCCATCCCATGATTCGTTAAATTCGTTGTTAACCTATTTGATAACTTCCATTGAACCATTGAATTCGTTGATATATATTCATTTGACATTGCCATTATAGAACTTGTTAGTTTTGTTTAGACATGAATCTTCTTCGTACATAATATGTTTTCATTTTCGATTGATAAAGAACCCTTTTTTTGTTCTATTCCGAGCAAACTATCCATTTGAGGTATCATGGCCGCCTCATTGAGGCACCAATGCGTGATCACAATCTGTGACGGTGTGATCATCCCCCCAGCGTTCCCATTTGAGTTTTGTGTGCTTATATGCAATTGGCCATAATGATTTTTGATTTGTAGGAGCCCATATGATGCATCCTGGGTACTTTGTTTCAGTTCAGTTGTTAGGCATGGCTTAGCGTGGTGTCAACACCCCATTGCACTGTTTGTTTCGGGTACATGTGGAAGATTGCAACTCCCTTGTATACAACTTTACTAGGAAATATATGATAATTTAGTCTAAGCTTTTCGCTTAGACTTTCGTTTCAAGCTCGATTGGCATTCTATATGTTTTGTTTGGCTACTTTATTCATTCATCTGATGAATACTTGAAATCTCTAATTCCCTTCATTTACCACATATGTTTCTAATCTATTTGTTTAGTTGGCTATCTGTTTCGTATGGCTATCTGTTTCGTTTGGCTACCTATTTCATTTGGCTACCTATTTCGTTTGGCTACTTATTTTGTTCAGCTCTTATGATATATTAGATCTTGGTTACCCAGGTTATGGTGATTCTATTTCGTTTACTTATGTATGCTTGATCTTATATGCTTTGATTATATTTATGCATAACTTTCCACTTGGCTTTTTAGCTCAGCCGCATTTTCTTTTCCTCGCGGCAGGTAACCAAGGGATTTTGAGATACGAGTGAAGAGTGTATAGGAGCTCATATTGGACTATCTTGAGGGACTAGCATACCACATCTACACTATAAGTTGTTTAGAAGTTGGATTTTGGATCTGTTGCCATCATAGAAGACCTTTATGTTATAGATTTTAACATTACCTTATGTAACTGGTTTAATTAAGCCAACCCATTTTTAGTAAAGCTTCGCTTCATATGTTTTGGTTCCGTAAATGTGACATTCGGGCCCGTTCCGGGGCGGGGTGTTACAGTAGGTCACAGGACTCGAACGTGTGACCTCCCTCTCACAACACACACACCTTACCAGTCGCCCTTGGGTCTTTTTCATTTACATATTTGTTTCATTTATTACTTATGCTTTGTTTAGGATTTAGCTTAATCAGCTTATTTGAATTTTCCTAGCTTATTGGTTAAAGCTTTTTGATCCATTTTTCTTTGTAAACCTCAAGAATTCAATCTAGTATTTTTATAAATTTTCTCAAATTTTTTGGATTAAGTTTAGTATTTTTAATATAATTTTTAGTCTAATTTAGTTTTAAAAATCATTTTAAAAGGTTTAAAAATATAAAAAAATATTTTATAGTCATTTAAAAAATAGTTTAATACAATTAGCTTACGAAATTTGCATTTTGAATTTTTAGAGTTTTAATTTGTCGTTTTTAGTTAAATAGTTAGTAAATTTTAGTTGTTAATTAGATTTTAATTGTTTTTAAATGTCGTTAGAATTTTAAATTGCCTTTATTTCTAGTTTAGCATGCATTTATATGCTTTCCCTTTGCGTTAGTAGATTTAGAATTCAAAATCTAAAATTTCGAATATTCAAGCACGCGATCACGAACTGAAACAAGATTTTCAATATTCACACTTCGTTGGGTAAACGACTCGGGAACGATTTGAATTTTATCCTTTCCTATGGGTAATTTTCTCATCAATACTTTCCGGAAATATATTTTATTAGCGATTAGCTTATTACTCTTTCACAAGAGTGATTTGCCCTAGTTGCTTTTACCTTATATATATAATACACACGTATCATATATCTCAAATATACTCTAAACATGTATAATAATAATTATTATTTAATCACGTAACAATCTATGCATACAATACACGCATAAATGTACCAATACGTAACAATTTATGCATACAACACATGCACAAATATACCTTTTCTTTTTATATGTAACCAATGGCAACGAAGAGTTTTGGCGTGCGTGTAGAAGAGTTATAGTTTAGGTTTTCAAAAAGACTCGACCTAGTTCTTTATAACCTTAGGCTTATGATACCACTCTGTAACACCCCCAACTTTGGATTGCACAGGGGAATTAGCAATTGGGTGTTACTAAATAGCACAAAACACCAAGATAATAGAAAACGACACAAATGAGACGTTTTACCAACATGTGTTCCATTATTAATCAGAGTTAAACGCGTTCAGGTCCCCACAGAATCACAACCGCAACCATTACAACATTTGAAAAACTATTGTTTCAAATAAAAGACATTGTTTTAAAACACATTAAGACATTGTTTTTGAAAGACAAGGAACACACAAGTAGTCTTTCACCAAATCCATTACACGTACGACACCTCCACGCCATCGTTGCCTTCATCCTTGGTTACCTGAGATAAAACATGTTTAAAACGTCAACAACATTGTTGAGTGAAATTCATAGAGTTTAAAATAATCAATGAGTAATAATCCTTGAACACATAATTAGTTCTTGGGAAAAACAATGCAACGAATTCAATGTATAACATCTCTTTTCTTTTACGCAATAAGCTCATGACACCGAACGTTAACAATACATATGTCATTTCATATGTCAATTTGCCCCAAAACAAAGTATTATTGTCACATACCTACTACTTCTAAATACAAAATGTCCGTTTGACAGGGTGTTCACAAGGATTCATACCCCAGACAGGGTTGTCAAACCCAATAGATCTATTTAATGCATTAGCGTTCACCTCGAAAGGCTATTAACGGTTCATGAAATAAGGGACTTCGACAATATCTACTTATGCGGAAACAATCTCATAATCGGGTCCAGCATACCATAAAATCATATGTGTTCGATTTTATAAAACAAACATGTATCCCCCTCGTGGGTTTAAAAACAATCAAAAGATTTAAATGCGAGGCTATGAACTCACCTTAAGCAAAGATTCCAATTCAATCAAATCAACACGCACAAATAACCTCACGTCTCAACCGCGACCTATATAATACATATATAGCAACACGTGACTAAAAGTATAATAACTCATATAATTCATACTTGCAATATTATATCAATATTACGTATATACAATCATATACTAGAATCTCCAAGTGCGAAGCAAAACATTTCACTTGGCGCACTAATAATATCACATCGTTTTCCATAAAGTTTTTATTTTTAGAAAGTTATCGAAAGTAAGGATAATATAATCTGAACTTAATATTTCATCATCAATTAACTAACATTACGAACCCATTGCTCATTATAACCCATATTCAAAAGTATACGCAAGTTTGACTTTCTAAAGTCAAACTTCGTAATTGACTTTTATACCAAACTTGACTCGGCCGTAAAACGTTCATTATTAAGAGTTACGTGACGATCCACCTAGCGAAACGTAGCTAAAGACGAACACTATCACTTTTCATGATCAAAAATAACTTTCAAAAATTTCTCGACTCGCTACGAGGCGGTCAAACTTTCTGGTCAAACTTGGTCAACCCAAAACCTATTAAAACGACATTTTTGACATAATCCGACTATCAAAACATGCTTAACTATCCTATTTAAGCATACCAAAACCATCAAACTTTGGTCAATAACCAAATGCGCTTACAATAATTTCCGCACTTGAATCTTATAGCAATAACCATAATACACGCAATATAAACAATTTTGACAATACATAAACATAAATAGAAGCTCACAATGTTATAACAAAAATCAATTTTTGTTTCCCCTTGCTCTTTGAAATCAGACGAAAGCACAAACAAACCAAACAAAACATTTTTCAACTAAACCTCTTGCTAATAACACCAATCTTGCAACAACAAACGCGCTCTTAAGATCAAAATCACAAGAACTTGACCAAAAATCTAACTTCTTCAAAACTTATTGCATGTATGATTTTAATAGTAGGATTTGTAAGCCTTGATACAAGGATCAATAATATGTAAACGCATTTTAATGCATGTCGGAAAATTGACCAGAATAGTGGTGGTGAAGGTTGGCCGGTCGTGGAGCTCAAGAACAAGGGAGGAAGAGAAAATTTTTAGCTAAAGAGTTATATTGTGTGTGTTAGGTGCTTTATATAGAAAATAACTTTGACACTTTCGCAATTTAGGTCCCTCTTTCTTATTACTCCTTCAAAACTAGTACAAGGCACTTTTCTTTCATTTAAAATCGGCCAACAACTCGGGTTACACCACGT
>BQNB010145987.1:0-16639 GCA_026074375.1 Tanacetum coccineum
GAACTATGGCCTTTGCTATCATCTGTCTTGCCACAAACCAAAGATTTAACTTTTCCAAGTACATTTTTGATAATATGGTGAAGAACTTGGAGGGTGGAGTTAAATTTCTAATGTATCCAAGATTTGTGCAAGTGTTCCTGAATAAACAAGTTGAAGGAATGACCACACATAAAAAAAGTTATGTTACACCTTCTCATACTAAGAAGGTTTTTGCTAATATGAAGAGAGAAGGAAAAGGTTTTTCTGGGAGGGTTGCCCTTTTATTTGAAACTATGATGGTTCGAGCTCCTGAAGAATTAGGTGAGGGTTCAGAAATACCAACTGATCCTCAACACACACCCACTATTATTCAACCATCTACATCACAGCCCCAGAAGAAACAACCAAGGATGAAACAGAGGAAAGACACTAAGGTTCCTCAACCTAGTGGTTCTACAGAGCCTATCACTAATGAGGCTGTCAATGAGGAGCATGTACTTGTACATTCCAATGATCCACTACTCAATGGTAAGGATAGATTGAAACTAAATAAATTGATGGAACTTTGTACCAACTTATCATAAAGAGTTCTTGCCTTGGAGAACACAAAGACCTCTCATGCTGCAGAGATTACTAAATTAAAGAAGAGGGTCAAGAAGCTAGAAAGGAAGAATAAATCAAGAACTCCAGGGCTTAAAAGGTTAAGGAAGGTTGGTAGAACAGAAAGAATAAAATCCTCTGAAGATAAAGGTTTGGGTGCTAAGGAGGATGCATCCAAACAAGGGAGGAAAATTGCTGATCTTGATGCTGATGTAGAGGTTACTTTGGTTGATGAGGCTCAGGAGAGAAATGATGAAAATTTAATGTTTGATACAGGAGTTTTTGATGAAGAGGAAGTTGAGGTTAAAAAGGTTGTTAGTATTGCTGAAGTTACTACTGCCAGTGCTACGACAACAACTGTTGATGAGTTGACTTTGGCTCAGACCTTAATAGAAATCAAAGCAGCTAAACCCAAGGCTGTTACAACTGCTGCTACAACAACTACAACTGTTGTTACAAGACCCAAGGCTAGAGGGGTTGTAGTTAAGGAGCCAAGTGAATCTACAACAACAACATCACAGCCATCACAACTTTCACAGGCTAAAGACAAAGGCAAGGGAAAAATGGTTGAACCTGAAAAGCCTTTAAAAAAGAAAGATCAAATTTTGGTGGATGAAGAAATTACTCTAAGACTTCAAGAAGAATTGCAAGCTGAATTAGAAGAAGAGGAAAGGCTAGCAAGACAAAAAGAAGAAGAGAATAACTTAATTTTATGGGATAATACTCAAGCTATGATGGAGGCAGATTATGAGTTAGCTTAGAGACTACAAGCAAAAGAACATGGTGAGTTGATCATTGAAGAACGATCAAAACTGTTTGTAGAGCTCATAGACAAAAGGAAGAAGCACTTTGCAAAGCTTAGAGTTGAAGAGATCAGAAGAAAACCACCAACCAAAGCTCAAAATAGGAATCAAATGTGTACTTATTTGAAAAATATGGCTAATTACAAGCATAGTCAGTTGAAGAACAAAAGTTTTAAAGAAATTCATATATTATTTGACAATACTATGAAGTGGGTAGATTCATTTGTTCCTATGGATACATAGGTTGTGGAAGGAAATAAAAGTCAGGCAGGAGGAAGTTCTAAGAGAACAGGAGAAGAACTTAAGTTTGATAATTCAAAGAAGCAAAAAATAGATGAGAATGTAGAAGCTAAAGTGGACGATGAAGCTGAAATGAAAAAGCTTATGGAGATAGTTCTTGATGATGATGTAGCAATTAATGCTATACCACTAGCCACTAAATCCCCAATCATTGTTGACTGGAAAATCATCAAAGAAGGAAAGATGGGATACTTTTAAATCATCAGAGATGATGGAAGTCAAGAAGATATTCATCAATGATTATGATGCTTCAAAACATTGACAGAGAAGACCTAGAAACACTCTTGAAGTTGGTTAAAGCTAAACATAGGAATACAAGGCCAGAGGAGGTACATGAAAGAGTGTTATAGGGTGATTTGAAGGTGATGTTTGAACCTGATGTAGAAAGTGAAGTACGGAGAAATCTATAAGGTTACAATGTGACAGTTTGGAAGCTATTTTTTTCAAGTGGAGTACATTTTGCGAGATTTCAGAATCTGCATATCTTTATGATGGTAGAGAAAAAGTATCCACTCACACATGCAACAATTATAAAAATGCTCAACAAGAAGATTCAAACTGACCATTGGAATGAGATGTGCTATCAACTTCTGAAACTTATGACAAAACAGGTCAAGAATCCTGGAAGTATTTGAATGCATCCTCCTAGTGATGGTGAAGACTTTTAATGAAGAAACTTGAGATTGGAGGATTGTTGGGATTAAAAGCTTCTTGATGTTGTTTGGAAGTAATTGATGCTAAGTTAATGCTGCTGGAATAAAAGTTAATGCTGCTACTTACAACTGCTGAAGGATTACAACTGCTAGAAGAGTTTCTAATGTCAGAAGGATAAAGACAAGAGAAAAGATTAAGATGAAGATTGTTTATCAAGATTACTTACGGGATAAGTATGAGATACTTTTGTAAAAGATACGTACAAGTTATTTATTTAGAAGATCATGATAACTTAGGAAAATATTGTAAGCCTGTTAGGACTCCTTGGTGTATAAAAGGAGGTTCTAGGGTATAGAGTTAAATAAACAAAAACATTCATACACATTCATACGTTTTGATATATAGCTTCAAGGTTGTAAACCCTAGTACTACACAGAGTACTCGTATTATTGATAATAATATTGGAGCTTTTTAGTGATATCATTGTTCATACATTGTTCATACAATTTACTATTTCATTTATATTCTTCTAAGTATTAAAGAGTAGATTCCGCATACTCTTTAGTATTCACAAAGTTTCTACCATAGTTGTTTTGGATTTATCCAGAGTAACTTAACCTTTACAAGCTAAGGAATCGATCTTAAGTTGGGATCAACAAGTGGTATCAGAGCTTGTGTTCTGAAACTTTGATCTAGAAGAAACTTACAAGAAGAACTCTTTACCCACAAGGAAGAGATGGATCTAGAAACTGCACAAACCACTACTACTGCAAAGTTGCCCATTCTCAAACAGGGTGAATATGATATGTGGAGGCTAAGGATTGAGCAATACTTTCAAGTACAAGACTATGCTCTATGGGATGTCATAGAGAATGGAAACTCATTCAAACCAGTAGCTCAAACAACAACAAATGCTGATGGTACCTCAACTTCACTAATACCAGGTCCTGTAACTACTGAATAAAAGGTTCAAAAGAAGAATGATATGAAGGCAAGAAGTATGTTACTGATGGCACTTCCTTATGAGCATCTAATAACCTTTAATCAGTACAAAGATGCTAAAACTTTGTTTGCTGCTTTACAAACAAGATTTGGTGGTAATGAAGCCACAAAGAAGACTCAAAAGACTGTCCTGAAGCATATGTATGAGAACTTTAGTGCTTCAAGCACAGAGTCTCTTGACTCTATTTTTAACAGGCTTCAGAAGATTGTAAGTCAGCTGGCTATCTTGGGTGAAAATATTTCACAAGAAGATCTCAATTTGAAATTTTTGAAAAGTCTGCCTTCTGAATGGAATACTCATGTTGTGGTCTGGGGGAATAAACCTGATCTAGGCACAATGAGATTTGATTATCTCTATAACAATTTCAAGATTGTTGAACAAGAGGTTAAAGGAACTGCAAGCTCAAGCTCAAGCTCAAATTCTTAAAACATGGCTTTTGTGTCATCTCCTAGCAGTACTAATGAAATTAATACTGCTAATGGAGTTAGTACTGCTAACACTCAAGTTAGCCCTGCTAGCACTCAAGTTAGCACTACTAGTACTCAAGTTAGTACTGCTAACTTAAGTGATGACACTGTTTATGCATTTTTGGCCAGTCAACCAAACGGGTCTCAACTTGTATATGAGGACCTTGAACAAATCCATGAAGATGACATAGAAGAGATGGATTTGAAGTGGCAGTTAGCATTGCTGAGCATGAGGACAAGAAGGTTTTTCCAGAAAACTGGTAGAAAGATCACTATCAATGGGAGTGACACAGCTGGATATGACAAGTCCAAGGTGGAGTGTTTCAACTGCCACAAGATGGGACACTTTGCAAGGGAATGCAGAGGACCTAGGAACCAAGATAGCAGGAACAGGAATCAAGACAGCTCTAGAAGGACTGTAAATGTGGAAGAAACTTCTTCCAAAGCCATGGTGGCTATTGATGGAGCTGGTTTTGACTGGAGCTATATGGCAGATGATGAAGTCCCTACAAACATGGCTCTTATGGCTTTTTCAGACTCTGAGGTACATAATGACAAAACTTGTTCAAAAACCTGTCTAAAAAGCTTTGAAACTCTTAAAACTCAACTTGATGATTTAAGAATAGAGTTTAACAAATCTGAGTTCAATTTAGCTACTTATAAAAGAGGGTTAGCATCTGTAGAAGAGCAACTTGTCTTTTACAAAAAGAATGAGGTTATTTTTTGTGAGCAACTTGATGTCCTAAAAAGAGATATCACTTATAAAGACTCAGAAATTAATATGCTTAAAAGTGAGTTAGAAAAGCTTAAGCAAGAAAAAGAAAGCAATCAACTTAAAATTGAAAATTTTGATAATGCTTCTAAGAGTCTAGACAAATTAATAGGGAGTCAGATAACTGATAAAAGTAGAAAGGGTCTAGGGTTTGTAAGCTATAATGTTGTTCCACCTCCTCCTATAGGGTTATTTTCACCCCCAAACCTTGATTTATCCAACTATGATCTAGAGGAGTTCCAAAAGCCTGAGTTTGAAGGCTATGGACCTAAGACTAGTAAGAATGTTAGTAAAGATACTTCTAATGAAGTTAGGGAGGCTCCTGATGCCCTAATGGTTGAGAAGTTAGTGTCAGATGATAAGTTAGAGAAGAAAACTGTTTTTTCTACTGTTGCTAAGATAAAATTTGTTAGACCTAAACAAAAAGAAAACCCAGTTAGGAAATCAGTTAAGTATGCTAAGATGTACAGGTCACAAGGTGATGAACGTCAAACGCGTGTCGTAATAATATATAGTATATCCCGTTAGATAAGAAAATTACTTTAGGAAAAGTAATAGTCTATCTTCCGAGTGTTGTTTCTACGTCGAGAGATGAATTTGAAATTCACGAAAGCGTTTTATTTGATGCATGAATATCGAATATTTTTTAGTATTGTTTCTGAACTAAATATAAAATAATACTAAACTAGATTATACTAATTAGCAAATAAGCTAACCAATTAAATGAAAAGAACTATAAAAGATGCTTGCTAAGTGATGTGAAAAGTTCATTAAGTGTGAATTTAGGTTTATTAACGAATTAACGTCTTTAGAAAAGATATTTATCTCACAACGTTGGCTTATATTGACAAAAATCTCTTTAAAAGATATTAATTACTAGATGTGTAGTTTAATTATTTTTCCGGATTTTGCCCTTGAAAATATTTAAACAACAAAGCTAAATAATCCAAAATTATTAATCATTTAAACCTTTTTCAAATCCACACTTAAATCCCAAATTACAATTTCACATAGCAAGCATTAATTAAACTACTCACTACTCATAAGACATTTTTATATTAAGCTACACTAAGGTATTGAAAAAGGATAGAAAATTGGACCGAATTGAAGAGCCGCAATTAAACGAATATCACCCGATTTATTTAGCTAAAACAAATAATCAAATTCGGTCTAGCTAAATAAACTCTTAAGCTCCGCGCCTCGTGAGTTGACCGGTACCAAAATTAACAACAAAATGTTAACAGTAATAATTCTACACAATTTGCACTTTCTGTTATGAATTTGTAGGCCCAAACCCAATTCTCACACCAATCGCTAACCAAACTTGCTACACATATAAAAGCCCAACTGTTCAAATTATGGCCCAAAAGGTTAGATAGAACGCAGGCCTAAACTTTTACTAACTCAAGCCCAAAAGAAATTTTATAAACCAATCGCAAGCCTAGTCCAATTATCTAAGAATCAAATAAGCTAACTCTTATAAGCTAGAAACTATAATGCACAATAAGCTCACACTAATAAGTCTCAACACAAAAATAAGCAATGTTAACCATTTCAATAAGCTAACTAGAAAAAAAAATCGAATGAGCACTATTTCGAAACAAGAATTCCTAACGAAATCTAAACTTTAAAATTGATTAAGTACTAGCTTAGCAACAATAAGCTAAACTACCTAAATCTTAATAAGCTGAGACTTATTAAAATAAGCCAAACCAAAATAAGCCAGGTAAACCTCAATCCATACGAAGCATCTAATCGAATAAGCACTAGATAAAATAATTTCTAAATCGAATAAGCACAAGGAAACTAAACGAGACAAATAACTATTAAAATACTACAAATAAGCAACAAATAAGCACTAAATAGCATATTAGAGCAGCAACAAGAGATTAGAAAAAGCTATAAGACTTTTAACGACTTAAAACCTAAATTTAATTAAGCAATTAGCTCATGAAAATTTGCCTAAGCAATATAAGCTCAAATGAATTCTAATAAGCTATTTGGAAGCTTATTATATCAGGAAATGTGAGCTTCTATTCAATCAAAAACAATTTAAGCACATAAATAAGCTATACTCGAGCTTATTGTAGCTTATTATCTCGAAAGGTGCTTAAAAACAATTGATAATGAGTCGAATTAGCTAGGAGAGCTTATAGGAGTCATTTTCTAATCTTTTAAGAACCTTTGATAATGATAAGCCACGAAAATAAGCACGAATAATCAGCTTATAGAATAAGCTATCGCAAAAGAAAAAAAAATGATTGATTAAGCAAAAGATAAGCCAAACGAGATCTTCAACAAACTTAAACCCATTTTCATTACATCATATTAATAAGCTTGTGACAAAAGCTGAGTACAATAAGCAGTAAAACTGAAATAAGCTAAATCTACCTAATAATAAGCTAAAAACTTAAAAGCTAAACTAAGAAAACTAAAAAAAACTCTCTCCTAAATTGAAGGGTAGCGTGTGGATTTATAGAGTCCAAGGAGGAGGTAAAATGTAATTTTCGCTCAATCATTATGGCATTATTAGCCAATCATTGCATCGGATCAAGCTTCACACAGATTGTGATGTAAAAGGTATGAAATCTAGCCGGTATCTTGATGACACGTGGACTTCATATTTTGCTTAAGTCATACGCTGCATTTTGAGCCTTTTGATTTCTTCATAGCAATTTGAATTGAGTTATAAATTTGTTCTGCCACGTGGCGTCCTTCTATTTGTCCTTTCTTGTGTAGTGCGCAGGCACATGATTCAATTTGATTTATTTTCATGTCACGTGACATGACGTCATCCCAAACAAATTATTTATAAATGATTTTGATCTTGGGCTTCTCTTCATAATGGGCCTAGATAACAATGTGTTGGCCCAGCCCGGCCCATAAAATGGGTTACGGGCTGGCCCAATAAGATCCGAGGGCACCGCTGGACTCGTTTTCTCATGCTCTTTCCGATGGCATGCTCGGGAACTTTTTACGACTTTATCTTGGCTGATAATTCCCGTTTTTGCTTCATTTTCAATCCTTTTACCTACAAGACATAAAAATACCAAACAAACATATTTGTAATATAATTAAGCATATTTTAGTATTTTTAGTCCTTTTTATAGTGTTTTCCGGGTTATAAATGATGTGTGTTTTAGCAAACATCAATTTCCCCCACGTTAAACCCTTGCTGGTCCCACACGCAATGTAAATAAAACAATCCTGGAAATATATAATTTTATCTCCCTTTAACTTATAACCCCTCACAATCAAACAAGAACAGAAAAGGTCCATTAAAAGGTTCAAAAATCATTTATTTCGCAAGCACTCCCGTTTTAACCACTTATTTAATAAAAGATAAAATCTAAGATAAAATTCTAATAAAATTATATAAAAGGCTTAAAGAACGGAAGTTCGTCATCCTTGACTTTTCACAATCCCTAAACTAAGCTTAAAACGAAATCATTGTCAAATAGAAGTCATGATGCTAACACTACTCATAAATACTAATTGTGTATTACTTTTCCTCTCTTATTCCTAAATTTGTATCTGAAGATTTTATTTTTGTCATATACATGAATGCTCTTTAAGACTTATTTCGATATTTATTAAATCCGAAAATAAAGCGGGACGGTTAAAGATAAAATTTAGCTTCTACCCCTATCCTTGAAAACCGATGAGGTCCACATCGAGGTGACCAAAATTTGGCTTTTATTAGGCTACTTATTTATTTAACTTGATTTACGTCATATACCCTAAGGCCCTTTAAGACATAAATCAAGTGAGATTTAATTTGCACCATATACCCTAAGGCTCTTTAAGGTATAAACAAATCATTTATTAAACATGATTCAATCATTCACGCCATATACCCTTAGGCTCTTTAAGGCATAAGTAATCTCATGATTAACTCTACTTACACCATATACCCTAAGGCTCTTTAAGGTATAAGTAAAGCAATTATTCATATGATATATATAGTATGTCAAATTCCGAATCCCGATGTGTACCTATTTTATTGGCATCGTCTTTCAACTTAGTGGAAAATCACTAAAGATTAAATTAAACCAGACAACCTTATTTATTAAACATTATTAATATATAAGTGAAACAAGCTAATGGGAGAAAAAGCCACAATTAATACTTATGAGCTCTAAAGAAAACCAACTATTCCACGCTTAATATCATGACTTATACTCGACTCTATCATTTCTCGTTCTTCGCAATTTAAAATCTCTAAGAAAGAGACTTGCGAATGCTTAGCCTAGCGAATTAAGATCGACACTTTAACAAGTCACATAGACTGGCAACAATCTTAATTCTAATAAATCGAGTTCGGCATAATGGATAAGCCTACATAAGACTAGCAACAAACTCGATTTAAATATGTTAAGGAAAAAGCTAAGGTATAAAACCGGTCGGATCAAAATTTATTTCTCGTTCTCACCTTTATTTGTGTCACAACACTTATTTCATCACTTTATTCCAACATTTATCACTTTTTTCACTTTAGTTTTGCAAACACTTAGTATAAAAAGCTAAGGGAAAAGCTAGAGTTTAAAACTCGGTCAAGTCAAAAGCTACCTAGTTCTACGGGCCTACTTATTTATAAATTTTTCATTTTCATCATATTTTTTTCAATTCATTTTTTTTACGAATAGAACAATAAAATTTTAATTTTTTTGGTCAAAACGGGGTTGCGTGGGAACACAGACAGGCACGGGTAAGATCATCTTCGAAGAATCCCCCCACACCTTAGACATCGACATGGCCTCGATGTTCAAAAATGTCGGGTATTACCCCCACACTTAGGAACGAAAATGGCAAACGCAAAAAATTCCAAATGTGAAAGGGGAAAACAAATTATAATATATATTATATATTATACTATATATTCTATATAATATATATATGTTGTATATATATATGTATGTAGTATATATATATTATTATGTAATGTATATATATATATATATATATATATGTATGTATGTATATCTATATATACGTATATATATGTATATGTATATGTATGTATATGTATATGTATGTATATGTATATGTATGTATATGTATATGTATGTATATGTATATGTATGTATATATATATGTATGTATATATATATATATATATATATATATGTATATATATATATATATATATATATATATATCTTATATATATATATATATATATATATGATCAAGATTGAGGATTCCAAAATAAGCAGAAGATCGAAGACCGGGCGATTGGAGGATTGAAAACAAGCACGGGTCTTCACGATCTTAAGGAATCCTGTAAAAAACGGTACCACAAACCATAGAAAGAAGCACGCCCCCACACTTGGGCTATAAAATCACACACTTATTTATTAAGAAAAATAGAAAGGAAGAAGCACGGGTTGACTCCGAGAAGCGACTTATTTTTGTGCGAGTTCTAGCATGATCTCCCCGAATTTCTTTTGTCATGGGGTAAAAAACTGACCGAAGATTCGGTCATCAATGAAATTTCTCTTAAGATATGACATTTATCGATCATGAAATTATCACTTAGAAGATGTGAAGATTTTCTCGTGAAAGAGAAAATTCCAATATTAAGGAGGATCCCGGGATCGTAAACTTTGTCTTCATTTCCGGAGGGAAATGAAAGAAAAGTGTCGATCTCAGAAGGATCAGTCAAGAGAAGAGAATCACTGACGAATGAGATAGTAGGAAAATCGTCCAATTGAAAAATATGAAATCTCTTAGATTGGACTCTTTTGATAATGAATATTCCAGGATCAAAAACTTTGTCTATATCTCTAGAAGGAAATGAGACTAAAAGATCTATCTCATAAAATTCTTCAGAAAAAGTGGAGTCACAATCGGATAGGAGGAGAGGAAAATCATTAAGATCAGGACTCGTAAGTTCCTTGGTTGAATCTTTAGATGCATTTTCTTCAAAAAGTTTAGTCAACTCTCCTAGGTCGGGCTCAATATTGAAGTAAAAAAGATCATACTCTGGTGGAGATATGATGTGAGCGAGTTCATCGGTAAACTCCTCATGCTGAGAATCACTCCTATCGGCAGGAGGAAACGGATCAATCAAAAGATCAAAGATAAACGAATCATATTCAGGAAGAGAAAAATCATAATGAGTAGTGGTACTGCTACTACTCTTCTCTTCGATATCAAAACAAAATGTTTCATAATCAGGTACATAATCATCAAAATGAGAAAGAAGGGTGTCGGTCTCCTCCACGAGAGAGTCACTATCCTCGTAGGGAATAGGAGATGGAGAGGGAGACTCGACCACAAAATTAGAAGAGGGAGTAGGATTGCCACTCAAAGAATTGTTTTCAATAGGAAATTTATCGCACAAAGAATCAACAATTTCAATTCTATAAACAAAATGGTCGGCACGTCCCGTAGGATTCTCCAAAGCTTGAAATTTTTCTTCTTGAATCAATAGCTAATGAGGATTGGGCTCGAGGTTTTCCTTTGGTTTTGGTGCGGACAATGGTGGAGTTTCCGGAGGTGGGACAAGTGGTGTGCTCTTAGAGCTAGCAATTTCCACCACTTCCGTTATGGTCTCCGGTTCTACTTCCTCATCTTGATAAAAGAGAAAATTAGAATGAGGAATAAAAGATCCATCCAATGTCAAACCACTCATAGTAGTAACCGCTTTACTTTCTTCTCGTGGGTATGTTTCGGTGGCACACATGATGGCCTCTCTTGAAAAGTTTCTTCCATTTGACCCATTTGATTTTGCATTAACTGAATCGAGGCTTCTTGGTTTCGGTTAAAAGCTTCTTGCATGCTAGAAATAAGATCTTCGACTTGTTTAGTAAGAGCGGTGATGGCATCACTTTGAATTGAACTACCACCACTATTCGAAACTTGAGGTTTATTTCTACAAGTACGAACTCTGGCTTTATTCTCGATAGTGGTTAAAGCTTCTTGAATATTTCTCATCATCAAATTTCCTCCTGCTGTGGTATTTAGAGAATCTTGATCAGATTGACTCAACCCGTTGTAGAAAAAATCTATTTGGTAAAGGAGAGAGAATCCGTGATGAGGACATTTCCTTAATAAATCTTTGAATCTTTCCCAAGCTTCGGTAAACGTCTCACCGAAAACTTGTTGAAAGTTCGTGATTTCTTTTCTAAGCTCTCTGGTTTTAGAATAAGGGAAAAATCGATTCAAGAACTTTGATACTAAATCATCCCAAGATGTGATAGAATTGGGAGGTTCGTTCTCAAGCCATGTCTCGGCTGCTCCTTTAAGAGAAAATGGGAATAAGATCAACTTCACCACATCATCAGGCACTTGGTTTAGTCTTAGAGTTCGGGTTATTTGGTAAAATCTCCTGATGTGTGAATGAGGATCATCATTTTCAAGACCAAAGAAAGGATTGTTACTTACGAAATCAAGTAACTCGGTTTTTAGTTCAAATTCGTCTGCTAGAACGGCAGGAACAACGATAACATTCTCAATACCTACGATAGGTATTCGGAGTAGCTCTTCCATCGGTCTCAAATGATCGGCCATTTGGACGTCTTCAGCATTCTCGTCCTCTCCTTGTATACAATCATGAAAAAGATTATCGGACTCAGATTCTTCTACTTGACGAAATTGTAAACTTTTCTCGGGATTGGAAAAATGTAACTCGATTTGGTTCGAAGAAGATTGCACGCTTATGTACCAAAAGTAAAACGGAGAAATTTGGTGTTTCATAAGTTTTAGAAACTCTTTGTAAATCTTTATAATCCTCATTTTTATATTTATTTATAAAAGAAAAGGAAAAAATAAAATAGAAATGGAAAATATATTATTTATTATTATTTATTTTTATTATTATTTTGTTTTGTTTTGTTTTATTTTTGATTTTTATAAAAAAATAGAATTAAATAAAAATAGTTTTGGTATTTTTTTAAAATTTTTTTATAAAAGAAAATAAAATAGAAATAGAAAATATTTTTGGATTTTTATTTATATAAGAACGAAATTAAACTTTCAAAAGAGAAAGGATCTTCAAGGCATCCACCGCGAAACAAAACGTGATGATCGTAACAAAACCTCCCCGGCAACGGCGCCAAAAACTGATTCGCACGAAAACGTTCAAATGATTACCACCGGCTGGATTGCAAATTTAGCGATCTTGATCAGATTGTGTCAACGCCATTGTAAAACGTGTCGATTTGATGCAATTCCGAAAAACCGTGATGTGGGCATTTACGAAGGAGATCTTTGAAATGATCCCATGCCTCACTAAATGTTTCATCAAACTTCTGCTGAAAATTCATGATGTCGTTCTTGAGATTCGTAGTCTTCGAAGGAGGAAAGAAATAATTCACAAACTTAGAAACGAGATCTTCCTATGTAAGGATAGAATGAGGGGGTTCTTTTTTCACTGCCCAAATCGGGCTGCCCCTTCCAAGAGAAAAATTACATGGAAAAAAAAGCATCATCTTGATTGATTCCATGTGGACATTCTTATATTTAAGCATAGAAGTGATCTTGTTAAACCAACGAATATGAGAATGGGGATTGTCCCTTTCGAAACCATGAAATTGACTCGAAGTTACTAGCGAAAGTAACTCGACTTTTAACTCAAAATTCTCGGGCAAAGTATTGAAGGAATACACAATAGGCATATACGTAACCCTCGGATTTTTATCAGGTGCTTGGAGTAATTCCGGACATTAGTACGCGTATCCGCCATAGTAGCAACGGGAGTCTCTACAATAGTTCGAAGCTCGGGTTTGACTATTTGCTTGGAACGTCTACGATTACGTCGCTTCGGAATCGTGGAAGATTCAACAATTAAATTCGATGAAGAGCGGGTGCGCATGCACTAAAAAATAAAATAAGTAAAATATTTTTTTAACCGATAGTCAAAAGTGCACGGTAGCTCTCTAGAAAACGCACAAAGAAGCGAAGGAGCGGGTAAGCGCGAAGCGTTTTAAAAACCTTCTCCTTTTGGGTCGAAGTTCGTTGGATCAAAACCTCTTATACTCTATTATAGTTTGTTATTCTAATGATTGACGATTTAACAATTGACAAAACGGTTTCTTTTTTTGTTTTTTAATTTTTTTGGTATTTTAAATACTTTAGGAAAAGTATTTGTGTTTTTTTAATTTTTATATTTTTATATTTTTATAATAGAAAATAAATCGAGAAAAATAAAATATTTTTGTATTTTATAGTTTTATATAAAAGAAAATGAAACATATATTCACAAAAAACGATAACTTCACGGGGAAGGGTCTTCAATGCACTAATCTTCAAACCTCAACGCGATATTCGTAACACAATTCCCCGGCAGCGACGCCAAAAACTTGATTCGATATGATTTAGTCTATTTAATATACATATATATATATATATTTATATATATATAGTTAATATATTTATATATATATATATTAATAGTCATTATATATATATATTTATATATATCATATATTTATATTTATAATATATATATTTTATATATATATATTTTTTTACTTAAATACCAAATTAGTTAATTAGTATTGAGAGTGTCCGTTTGATATAAAATTGCTGGAGGGACAAAACAATATTTTTCTATCTTTCCGATGTCGTAATCCCGAAAAGAAGTGTGAATTGTAAATACCTTAGTTATTGGTTCGTATCCGCGTGCTTGAATATTCAATATTTTGGATTTTGGATTCTAAATCTAAAAACGCAAAGGGAAAGCACATAAAGGCACGCTAAACTAAAAATTAAGGCAATTTAAAAAACCTAATAACATTTAAAACAATTGAAATTAATTTATAACTATATTTATCTAACTAAATAATCAAAAATGACAAATTAAAATTCTAAAAACTCAAAATGAAATTTTTTAAACTTAAATGCTTTAAACTAATTTTTAAAAATAGAAAAATATTTTTTTTTGATTTGTAAACTAATTAAAACTATTTTTTTACTAAATAATACTAAAAATTAAACTAAAAATACTAAACTTGTTCCTAAAAATTTGAGAAAATTTATATGAACACTAGATGGAATTCCTAAGGTTTACAAAGAAAAACGGTTCAAAAAGCTAAAGCTTATAAGCTTCTAAAAATCAAATAAGCTTAATAAGCTAAAACTGAATGTGTGCATAAGAATTTAAGGATAATGGACTAACAGAAAAGTTCCCAAGGGCGCAATTGGTATGACTTGTGTGTTGTTGTGAGGGCAGGTCCACATGTTCGAGTCCTGTGATCCTTTTCGGTAAAACATCTTTTTTATTTTTCTTTTGAAAAACGATAAAAATAAGTAAAAATATGTACTTTAAATCATTATGCTTATTACCAGACATCTCACTAATAGCTAAAAAGGCTAATCAAAAGGTGACATATTTGCTTATTTTGATTCTAAGACATTTTGCTTTTAGTAAAACTGTTTGGCTATTTAGGACTCAATAAACAAATAAAAAAACAAATAAGCTAAAGACAGACCTAGACTTATTATACATTATAAGCACTAAGGGACTAAAAATTAAGCAAAATATTTATATAGAAGAAATAGACAATGTAGGAAGCTTCCTAAGACATTCGACTTAATAAGAGTTTTAAAGGACTATGACAAAAACTTTATAGTAATTTTAAGGACCTAATATGCACAAGGTTTAGCTATACCTCATCAGATTAAGATTAAGACTCAATTAACACAAATAAGCAAGAGTTAAGAAAAACACCTAAAGAAATAAGCTATAAAAGTAAAAAATGAAAATGGAAAGTTTTAAATATTCTTGTTTTTGGCTTTTTCTTTTAGAGGACTAAACTTGCAGACTAAACATTAAGACTCAAAAGGATTTTGACCAAACTTAAAAATCATAACAGATGAACTTAAGACTATAATAAGCTAATTTAAACAAAATTCAATCAAAGTAAAGCTAAAATCAAACCATAATCTTATCTACAATATCAAACTTTTGAGAATCTATTCATAAGCTTTACTGTTTTTGATACTAAATTGTCTAAAAGACTCTTCCAAAGGTAAATATACAACAGATTGAATGATGCACGATTCATATTGATGTTAAAGAAACTAATTTAGATCACAAAAACCACACTTAAAGAAAAAAAATTCTCAAATAAGCCGTTTGAAAATACATATAACTAGTAGACTTGCACTTTTGATAAAACAAACTAGCAACCTTATCAACACTCATTCAAAGCTTAAGAAAATTAATCCTAAAACCTAATTAAAGCTTATGCAAAGTAATCAAAGAACTAAAATGGTCTAAATTCAACTTGAATATGAAAAATCCTCTTAACCCAAACACCCCTTCTTAAAACATAAAATTCCATTATTAAGCTAAAACAGATTATGATAAGCTACAAAATGATTAAACAGATTAAGACTTATGATAATTAAAGACAATTAAGCTAAAAACTTAGGATAATAAGCACTATATAATAATAAGCAGTTTTAACTAAGATAATGGACAGAATCACATAAGCTCTAATAAAACTAAAACTAAGCTATAAACTAACATATTAAGCTATCACAAAACTGAATAAGCACAAATAAGCATAAATATGCACAGATTAAGCAGTTTGAAAAGCTAAAACAGATTAAGCTTAAAAAGAGTAAAAGTAAGTGTACCTTGTCCTTGCTCAAACAAGGACTAAAATGCTCTATAGAGCTTATCTACAAGCTCCAGCTTGTTGAAAACAAGCTGGTAAAACCCATAAGCCCATCCATTTCTGGCTTATCTTCCACAATAGCTTATTATGACTTTTTGAGTTAATTTGAAGTAAAGGCTTATTTAGTTTAAGCTTTAAAAGAGCTGAATTGAATAAGCAGTAGCTTATATAGTAAAGAGAGCTTATTAAGCTTATTAGGTTATTACTAAATACATTTTAACAATTTAGCTTAAAAGTAAAAAGCAGAATTCAAACTCAATTAAAATGAAACTTAAAATTTTATTAATAATAAAGAGATTACACACTTTTTAAAAGAAAATTACATTAATTAAAAGACAATAAGCTATGAAAAAACTATTCTAAAAACTACTCACTAACTACTGTGTGAATGGCCTCTATTTATAGCAATGAGCAGAAGCTTCTTGGCCTTG
>BQNB010145988.1:2015-16639 GCA_026074375.1 Tanacetum coccineum
AAACGCAGGCATGTTCTTTCCCTATTTTTACCGTCAAGGTCAAGTGAGTCTATAAGTTTAAGGAAATCCTTGAGGTGTTGATTTGGATCCTCGGACCGTAGTCCGTGGAATGAGCATCCGTTTTGCACTAACCGGATAGTGTCGAATCGAAGAGGTACCACATTGTTCCCTTCGGGGAGCTCGATGGAAGTCCTATAGCCCTCGTGGCTTGGTCTGGAGTAATCTTCTAGAGTACGGATAGGATTCTCGTCTCCCATGGTGGTTGACGAGAATGGGTTACGAAACAATTAACATGAAGAAAAGATAGGATACAAGAAAGCTAATATGCGGGAATTAAATTCTTACATCAAAGGATTCAAGCAAGTAGAACTAAGCTAAACTATGATCAAAACCTAACTATTCCCAGGCGGCGGCGCCAAAAACTTAATGTGCGGTCGTCGTAGGATTTCTACACGAGAAGTTTTACAACTCCCTAAGTAGTGCACCTAATCGTTGTAGTGTAGTATGGGCAAGACTCGGGGTTGTTTATCGTTCACTCAAAGAATAGGTTGGGAAGGCTTGATCATGGTCTAACAGAATTCTAAGGGTTGAGGAAAGATTCTTTTTGTATTTTTATATTTTATGAAAGCAGGTAAAATCATATAATTGAGAGAGTGGTTTGGTTTTAGCTATTAAACTAAATAATAATCTAAACTAATGGTGATAACAATAAGATAAAAGATTGTGTCTATTTAATCATGTATTACTCCCTAGATTGCTTCTCCTAATATTGTTGCCTTGTCACACTTGTGATGATCTATGTAACTATTTCCTAAAGCATGAACGAATTCGCTCGAACTGCCATTCTAATTACTATGCCGCATAGCGCGCAAAACCATAACATGCAACAGGAGTATGAAGACTATACACTGTACCCTAGGAGTGTTAGTTTACTAAGTGCATGTGATGAAATACATTAAAATGTGGATCAACATATTAGGGGGGCAAGTAGTAGATGAAGACGGTTACCCGATGGTACCTTTCTACATATTCACATTTCCTAGAATTATAAACAGCGATACAGACAAAAGCTGATTTTCTAAGACTACGGCACATCACCACAAAGGCAAGATCATAAGACTCTACATCGCTAGGTTTACATATAATCATAAATAAACAAATAATAGGTATTAGGCCATAGCATGTTAAGAATAAAGCTAATGAAACAATTAAATCAAAACAACACATAGGAATATTTGACATGATTAAGTAACCTGTACTTGATTAAATAATGAATTGGAAGAGTTACAATAGAGTTTTTAGGCCCTAAAATCAGTCGTCATACAGCTGCTAAATGTGAAATGTTGGGTTTTGTACCCTCTTTATATTCTAAAGTTACACACTCGTTTAAGAACCTTTAATTCGGGTTTCTATATATAAGAAAATCGATTGCGACGGGCGTCGCGTTTTAGACGTGACGCCATCGTAAAATGAATCTTCTAGATTGCGTCGTGAGTCCACAGTTCGTGGTGGCGGGCTGGACGGGCATCCGAGAATGTTTCATTGTGACACCGCCACTATTGAGGTGTAGACGGCGTCGTGTTTTTGATTGTGACGCCGTCGTCCAGGCACTGTGACGCACAATTCTTCAAAGAGCTTGGTGTTGGTTAGTAATCTCGGTCCCGTTTCTTTCTCCAAATGAGTCACTCAAGTCAGTCTGTCGTACTTTTGAACGGTAAAATAGTCACAAATGTCATCAAATGAGCGAAATACCTAAAATGAGGTACGATTAAAGTAACTTTTTTTGGGGCATAAATATCTACGATTATTGGGGGTTAAATGACCCTGAAAAAGTATATAAAATGACACCTCATCAAATACCCCTACACTTGGGATTTGCTTGTCCTCAAGCAAATGGGCTTTTCTACCTAGACAATAACAATATGAGGGGGTCATTTTACCTACTCTTTAAACATATTTTACAACACAACCTCCTAGACCTCGTAATTAAAAGCATGGAAAATACATACTAGCACCTCACATAAGTGTTTAGGATTCTCTCTTTCTCTCAGGTGTACAATGAATTATAACATATGGGGGAAACAAAAAAATCAACACTCATTACCTGTCATAGCATAGAAATTACCATAGGCTTAGTAAAGGATCAAACCTCCACCACTGGGCGCAAGCATTATTCATCACTATCTAAGAGGTCTTTTAAAGGGTTATGGGGTGTAGGTGTAAGATAACATGTAATGGAAACGGAAACGGATGGGATACATTTGGGTGGCTTTGGGTGAATTTGAATTGGAAGGGTTAGCTAATTATTTACACGAATACACGCTGGTTTGGTTGCTAAGCCAAGACTCGAACAAAGATATACAAACTCTATAAAACTCTACATCAATCTCTTTCTTTTTCTTTTCTCATTTTTTTTAATAACATAATACATCACGGGGGTTTACAACACGTACCCCTACACTTGAGCTTTTACATGCTCGAAATATACAATCTAACTATTGACCCAATTTGGGGTGGATCAAAATAACATGGAGATCATTTGACAAACATATGGGGGAATTGACTTAACTTTTCTTCCCCATTCTTTCACGAAATAAATACTACCATGAATCCTAATCGTCCCAAAACTTATTTACAAGGATAAGGACTTAGCAATCGTATATTCAATAATTAACTTGGGTTATCATAATAATGTACTAAATGTGAGTACATATAGGGTAGGCTAAGACTTTTTGGGTGTAACAATTGGTTTAAGGGTGACAATGCTCATCATTAATAGTCCAGATTGACCAGAAAATTACAAGAACCGTAGAAAAGGATAGGCTTGAAGGGTTGTACTAGGGTATCATGCACTAAAAGCGAGTGCAAGGCAAGGGTGTGGGATAGTTAGATGATCGGTGTGACCATCATAACAATTACAGGTTTAAAACATGGGTTATTCCTAATACCTCTTATCAAGCAAATCCTAATACTTACTATGCGGTCTCAGGATACATCACTAAAACAAGTTCTAGAATTTAATATACTACCAGTACACTCATATGAATTTTAGTAACACCAGACATTCCAGAAAAGGCGACGAAGACCACACGTACATATCCGTAACGACGGAATAGACACATGTGACTGCTCACTCTTTAACTCGAACCGAGTAAAGATAAAATCATCTTGGGTTACCGACGATAGGTACCCGAATTCCTAAAGATCTAAGGGCGAATCTCATATTTTTGGGGTTGAATTTTGGGGGTTATTGTGCTAGTCATATAGATTCCTATCCATGGGACGCTAATAATACTCGGTTTTCGTTGGTATGTGTCATAAAAAAATTTAAATTTTGGTAAAAATTACCCTTTTATGCTATGTTTCGATATATTACCCATCTTTTCAAGGACAAGGCAAATGAAAAATGAAGAAATAGTTTCTAAGGCTTATTTCCCCCTACACTTATTTTGAACATTGTCCCCAATGTTCTCTGGAAGTACCCGTTAAAACAGATAAAGGGAAAAGGAAACAAGTAAAAAAAACTAGTACTCCCCTGGTTTACTCAATAATGGAGAAGAAACATGCGATAACTGGTTAGATCGTCCTCTGAGAATCATCCAATGAAACTTTCTAAGAACTTCCAAGCTTCTTCTCATCAAATATAACCTGTAATCAAAGACAGAGAAAACTATACCAAGCATAAAATGTGCGATTTAACAATATACAATATGAATTTAGAGTTCGACTCGATAGATAGGATGAAAGAATTGTTAGTTTAATCAGGTTTTTTTAGGTTTATACAGAAGGATACATATATTAAATGTTGTGCGAGCTTTATTTTCAAAAATAATTAGAAATTTTTAAGTTTTCTAGACCTGGGTGTTTGACGCCGTCGGGGTTTGTGTGACCCCGTCGCAGGTGTCATGGTGACGGCATCGCGTGTTAAGCGTGACGCCATCTCCACCGTATGTGAAAACGAAATTTTTGTTTTTGATAGAAAATTTCCTGCACTTGATTCCATACGTTAGGTCCTGTATAAATATTGTACAAAACCTGAGATTTAACAATTCAATCATATGACTCGATACTGACGCGAATTAATCTAAACAATTCATTAAACATGTTTGAATATGGCTCAAGAGCCGGATAAATTCCCCTACACTTATTGTTTGCAAAATACATTTGATTAAGATTAAGACGAGGTTTAAAACAATACAAAGCATGATTACAAGACAATTCAAACATAATAGAACAAACTATGAAGAATAAAACACACATGACACTCCTAATATGCGGGAAAAATAAATTGGGTTGCCTCCCAAGTAGCGCTTTTCTTTATTAACGAGTCTTGTAGCTAGACTCAAAGTCACATCACGTGTCGTAGAAGTGGTCCAAGTTGATGATCTCCCTTGGACTTTCTCTTTCGAAGAGCTTCCTAGTAGTGGGAATTGATTGAAGGGTTTTGGTAAATTCCTCTCCATCAGGGTCGATTATTCTAATTTTAGCATGCCATGCCCCGTCTTCGTTTTTGGACGGTTTTCTCTAGTCAATTAGTTTTTCAATTAGGTCATCTGATTCCCACATGTTACACTTAAGGTTAATGGGTATGGCTCCCAGGAACTCTACCATTCTTCTAAACACTAAGGTATCCTTGAAAGGATTGAGCTCGACATCTCTAGAAATTTCCCATTCCTCGGGCAAGTGGCAGTCTATGAAGTCTTTTCTGGCGTAGTAAGGGGGTTTTACGCCTATTCCATCCGTGCTAAGTCAGGGTTTATAGGATTCCCTTTTTCCAAGTGTGGTCCAATAAGGTGCTTCCTCCTCACCTAACTCTGTTTCGTTTACACTGAATATTGACCTAGTGATTCCTTCTCCTACCGCTATTAGTTGAGTTTGACAAAGAGTTCAAGTTTTAAATAGGATTTGAAACTTAGTTTGTAGAATTTTAAAGTTTAGAGCTTAAAAAAACACTACTAGCACCAGGGCAGTTTAAGAGTTTGAGTGTTTTTAGAGTTTGTTGATTTTTAGCATTCTAGGGTTCAATACTGGTTAATGTAGGATTATATACATTTAGATAGTGAGTTTAAGAGTTTTCACTTTAGAATTTAGGCCTGCACTTAAAGTTTACCAAGTATATCAGTATAGCAGCAGTATTAACTTAGTTAATACTGCTGTTGCTTAATATTTTTAAGCTTCTCTTTAGCTCTTTTAACTAGGAGATAGAACTTAGCTTTAGGAACCTTAATAGTACTCCATTAGCTTAGTATAGATAATCTTTTAAGTTTCATTTTTGAGCTTTTATCCTAGCTTAAATGTTCTTGCAAAAGAGGTATTAGCAACAGCTTAGAGTACTAGCTTATTTCTTTTAGATTCTTCATTTCTAGTTGTTATTTCAAAATTCCTTTTATCTAGGTATACTCAATAATCATAGGAGAGCTTATTTGCAAAATTTCAGTTTCTAAGATTTAGTTTTAAGCTAGTTAGCTTATTAGGTATAGCTTATCAACAGTGAATAAGCCTGAACCTTTACTTTTTAATAACAAATTTCTTGTTATTCTTGTTCACTTGTAGCTTATTTCTTTTTAGAAATCTTTAGTACACATCTTAGGCTTCTTATAGCTTCTTTTGGTTTCTACTTTTATCAAGTAATAAGCTAGATATAAGCAAAAGTTTAGAAAAGTTAAAATTTCAAAGCAAAACCTTAGTTTCTGTGACACAGATTTAAAAGCTAATTTTCTAGCTTGTTTAGTTGATAAAAGTTCAAAGAGCTTTTATTAAAGTTGTAGTGTATAAGCTCAGGAACAACTTTGTAGTTTTAAGTTTTTGCTTATTTTCACTTTTTAGATAAGCCAAAAATAAGCCAAATCGTAGGGTCTGTTTGGTACTTTTTAGATAGTTTGAGGTTGTCTGTTTTAACTAGAGTGTAAATTTTTGATAGTTATCCCGCCTACCCTTTACTTCCATTTGTTTCACTTTCTACCCTGTTCTTTTAGGAATAATAAAATAGATTTTATAATTTTGAAATTAGTTTAATAAAATTAGGGTTTAGGTTTTAATTGGCAAAATTAGAGTTCAATTGCTATATAAAAATTGGGCATTTTTATTCCTTTAGTTTTCTGCACATTTTAAGTAGTTAAAAACCATTTTTCTTTATTTTTTCAGTAAAATTTGTATTTTCTAGGAATTAAAATAGGTTTGTGGTAATTTCTTTTTCTTAAGAAAATCATAGAAAATAGAAAAATGTTTGGAAAAATCTAATTCTTTTTGTGAAAATTTTCTTTTTAAATTTGTGATTTTTAGGTATAAAATTTGTTAAAAGTAGTGCCTTAGATTTTAAATTTCAGTTTTAGCTCACGTTTTTAATTCACGTTTGTTAATTTTTCGTATTAGTTAAACGTTTTTAATTCTTTAATTGTTTCTATAGTTTAATTGTGCTATTATATTCGTAGTGTAATTCAAAATTCAAAAATCCTTTATTCATTCTTGACTCGAATCCGAATTATTCCCGAATCTCAATTCACGACTTCGTTGGGATACGACCCGAGAAGAAATACTTCCCGGTTAAAAATATACGTATTGTGTTTTCTTAAGTGAGATTTTATCCTTTTATTTCTCTTGTTTGAGAAGTAATTTGGAAAGAATTTTCACGGGATTAATACTATATATATATAAATTTGACTAGTGCTTATACACTATACCAAATTTTGGCGCCGTTGCCGGGGAAGACGTGAACGATTTTTGAGGATATTCGTTGAAGTAGAGTTTTGAAGACCCTTCCTTTTTGGAAGTTACTTTGCTATTTTTGTATATAAAAATACAAAACGTTCATTAATTCGATTCCTATCGAATTAGTTAAAAATGCATTAAAATGAATATGATCATTTTGATAATGATTTATTTAAAGATGTAAATAAATGCAATAGAAGACTTTAATATAAAGTTTAACAATCGATGTATATTTCGATATGAATCATAGTATTTATTTAATAAATACTTAGCAATAATGCACCCGTAATGTAACAATCGATGTATAACTCGATATGAAATCATGTATTCATTTAATAAATATTAACCAATAATACACCGCAGTGTATAAACACTAAAATGGTAATCACAAGAAAAACTTGAGTGCAGGAATCCGAAGAGTCTTTGCACCGAAAATAAGAAAGAAAGCAATATTTTAGGTAGTTTTTGAATTGACCTTAGTTCTCAATAACTTTAATGGCTCTGGATACCAATCTTAACACTCCCCCAAATTTACACGCAGCGGAACCAACTATTTGGGTGTTAAGTAATGGTACAACAGTCAAAAAATATAAAGAACGACTCGAAAAGAGACGTTTTAAAAACAAACATACATTTCCATTCCATAGTTTCAGAGTTTAAAAGCGTAGTCCCAAAGCATCATTACCAAAATATTATACAAGTCTGACATAAACAAACTAAAACAAGTTTTTCATTAAAAGAATGGATTTTAAAAAGATGAAACAAAAGTTTAGCGCAAGCTCCTCCTCGTGTGCTCTAAGTCTTTAACCTTGATTACCTGAGATAAAACATGCTAAAAAGTCAACGAAACGTTGAGTGAATTCATAGAGTTTATATGAATAAAAGTTAGAACATAAGCATTAGTAAATTATCATCGATTAACTTGTTGTACACCAAGTTACTAGAAAACGTTGCATTGAGCTCGTGCCACCGATCCCATTGACTAATAAAGATCATATAAGATCTATTCAATAATAATAATAATGTTGATAATCCAACAAATGCCCCCAGGCTAGGTATTTCGTCATATACCTACTACACATCTCCATACAATATGTCCGTACATTAGGAGTGATCACTAAGCGAATCCAAACCCCCAAAAACAGGACCAGGTTGTCAAGCCCATAACGCTATTAATTGTATGAGCTGCTTCCCATCACAGGCAGTTGACGGCTCACGATTGGGGTCTTATGACAAAAGCTACTTAAGCAACAAGATATTCACATACGGGTCCAAGCATACAAGAAAACCTACTTGTGTTCGTTTTATAAAACTAGCATGCATCTCCCACGCGGGGTTTAAGAAAATAGTTGAAAAGCGAGGCTATGAACTCACCGTGAATAGAAGCAATGTCAATCGAGAAATCACGAGAGAAAAGGACGCCGGAAATCAACCACGACCTATTAATAATGATAATATATAATTAATATTTTAATTATAATAAATGTGAACTTATTGTAATTATATTATATGCATGAAAATTTGTTCATTAGGAATCCATGTAAACACCACTTACTTATTGTTTCTATTGGTCACTTATTTTCTAAAAATTACGCCGATTTACTTGTAACTAGTTACTGCTTAACGATTTGTCAAACAACCTCAACACTTGCTTATACTCCTTCTCCAGGTTCCTATGTATATTGACTCACTACTATGTTTTCCCCAAAGCTCCTAAGTGAATTTTACCTTTCGCTAACTCTAACATATTACAACTAGTTCAAAACAGGGCCTGCTAAAAGTTATCAAAAGTTGGGCAAAAGTAGGCACCCTTAAAATTTTTATAAAAATCTAAAACAAATACAGGAGGTCAAAAATATCATGTACAATATCCAGATTAAATTTCGTCCAAAAATATTAAGTTTTGACCCGCCTGCTCACAGCAGCTTTACAAACGAAATTCCGGATAGTCTACACAGTTTTAACACTTAATCTTGTACAAAGGTTTTGACTAACTTTTACACCTTGAAAATTGACGAGGCCTAGTTCTTTGGAAAGTAGACTCGAAGTAGATTACTTTAGGGTCCTGAAAACCTAGAAAATGTTTTGACACGACAAGTATTATAACATCACAAAGTTGACCCAAATTCGGATATAAAAACTGTCATTTTTTGAAATTTGCCGAAACTATTTCCTAACTAAAATCGGCCATAACTTTTTCGTTTTTAAGAATTAGAAGCTCAAATTTTTACCACACTCATTATAACAATTTCTGACATCCTAAACCATTAAATCTCAGTTTGCAACATCGCTCATATTGCTAAATCTAGCCCAAACTTTCTGATCAAGATGAGGGTTCCAAAACCCTCTCAAAACCTCAATATTTTTCACCACAAACACTTTCAATATGCTTAAATTAACCTATAACTCATACTAAACCTATGAAATCATTCTCAAACACTCTAAGATCAAAACTCATCTTCTTCACAAATTAATCATGGATTCCCAAATATCAAATTTAGCATGCATGCATATACATTCAATAAACCAAATCAAAATCAAGAAAAATACTTACAAAAAGATAGGGAAACAAGTAAATGATCAAAACCACAAACCTTGTGGTTTTGATATGTTGGCCGAACACAAGATGAGACAAAAGAGGACCCAAAATCTTGATTTTACCCAACCAAATCGTGCACACAACCTTGTTATTAAACCCTTGATACTTCAATTACTCTTAATTAGATCAACACCCTAAAAATTAAAAATCTTCAAAAATTAAAATCTTGATAGAACTTTATGCATGGAGGTTTATTGTTGTTAAGGTTTAATGGGGTTTAGTTTATGATTGATTTAAGATGGAATGAGAGTGATTTGGAAGATTTTTGGTGATAAATTGGTGGTTTTTGTGGAGTTCTTGCTCTAACAGAAAAAAATAAGGAGGAGACATAATTTTTTTTTGGTCGTTGTAATCTATGTATGTGTGTATTGTTTCGATTATAAAATAATAAGGGTATGTGTTTGTTTGGTTCGGTTATATAAAAAAAGAAAGAGTGGGTTGGGTTTATAACTAAATGGCATTGGGCTTGGATTTTATAAAAATATGGAAAAGTTTATAAAAATATTAATGTGGGCTTGACACATAAAAAAATATGGGTGTATTGTTTGGGCTTATAAAAACATAATTATTAATTTTGGTTCGACCTGACACGAATAGAATATAAAAATAATAAATAAAATAAAAATATATTAAATAAAAACTTAAAAATTTTCACAATTAAAAATACGGGGTTCATTGATTTCTCGATCGGTAACGATTAAAAATAAAAATATAAAATTCTCGAAAGAATTAAATGACGATTTTAATAAAAACCGACTAAAATAAATAAATGAATTTATTTAAAATCTAGGGAATAATTATAAATTCGTAAAAAGTAGTGATCTTAAATACGGGATTTTACAATCACTAGATTTAGTTTGAATAATAAATTAAACCACGCAATTGAAATAAACAAATATCATGTGGTAAAGATAAACAACAACCAACGATAAATTAAGAAAATCGATAAGCAAATACCAAACATTAAACTTTCATAAACACGACTTATACCGTCATTGTAACACATACAAATATCATAGATGAACGAACAAGGTTAACTAACTGAGTGAACGAACGATACCAAAGAACGAACGCGTATTTAGAGTGTCTTAAAATTACAAGATGAATTCTATGAATCAAAGTACGCTGCTTGACCTTCTTGTTGCTTCTTGCCTTCTAAAAATCGTCTTTTGTGGTTAGGGTTTCAAAAATATGGTAAAGCACACCCTAAAAACGAGTTTAGGGTTTTCTATTTATACTATCTGGAATTTGGTCGATACGCCGTATTGGGTGAGTCCAATACGACGTATTGGGTGTTTCTTGGAGTAGGGACCACTTTCAATATCTTTCAGAATCTTCCAAACTTTATCTTGGATACGGCGTATGGGGTCTTCTGGATACGACATATTGGCTCTTGAATCTTTGTGGTTTTTGGTGAAGTGCAGGCACGGATACGCCGTATCTTCTTGCTAGATATGGCGTATAGGTTGTTAGAGACAGATTCTTCAAATTTCTTCGTTTAAGCTCCAAAATGCGTGCCTTTGCGTAAATCTTCACCAAGTGCTCCATATTTACTGCAAAACTAAATATAAACAATTAAGTACCAATTCATGCAATAATTATATCAAATGGGATAAGAAACATGGGATAAATGATAATAATAATATGACGTTATTTGATGTTATCAAATATCCCCCCACTTGAATCCTACTTGTCCTCAAGTAGACTTTAGAAAACTTATGAAAATGTATCCTAACCGTTGTAGGATTTTTCCTTAAAGCAATTCTTTCGTTCCATTACTAGTATACAACCAAACACCTCACGAAGTAGGAAAATGAAAACACTCAAATCACTCAACTAATCTATGTGGTAACATTTAAGTAATTCACTCAATTGCTCGGCTGTGACAAGTGTTCTATCATAAGCTTGGCAAGGATACACATCTCCACCACTAAAGCTAAGGAGTAACAAGTCTAAAAAGGTAAATTGGGTTTGTTAAGGCTTAGGGTTTGATCATTCTTGCAATCTTTCACCAAAAGTACCACCCCAAAAAGGACGATAAAATCACATATACATGGCCGTAACAACAGAATAGACATACGTGATTGCACACTTCCTAATTCGGATTTAACCAAAGGTTAGGACGAAGAATGATATAGGGTATGGACCTTCTAACCTCTTCCAACAGAAATACACCAACAAGGCGAACAAAACCACACTTACACATCCGTAACGACAGAATAGACACATGTGATTGCAAACATCCTCATTCGAGCAAACCAAAGGAGGAGACTAGGCTTGGAAATTTAATTAGTGTTACATAAAATAAACAAAACAAATAGATTACGTCCTATACAAATAAGGTACATGTTGCTAGTAACTTTCCCTACCATCCCTTAATTAAGACATATAATCAAATACCAACTCACGCTTTGACACAGAATACTCATGCTTTGGAGACACGAATTTGACTCAATAAACGTCTCGATCATTGATAGATCAATACAACCTTACTTAGTGTTTCCATAACAACCAATTCTCAATCATCCATAATATACATACTACACAAAAACAAGTGGCGATATCGACCACTTTTATACAAGAAGATACAAGGTTGGTTTATTTCGACCAAAATACAACAATACTTTACAAACTTTCTTTTTTTTGTTTTTTTTCTGATTTTTTTGATTTTTTTTACATACCAATACACGAATTTCAGTGTATTTTCACCGTCTCCCGATCATCATAACTCCGGATAATATATCCATAATTCTCCATACTTCGGATTTATAAAAATAATAGTGAAAGTAGTTTAAACACACAAAAATCGACGACTCGAAAAATATACACTACTTTCACATTCCCATTGCACTGTGCAATTTCCCGACCTAACCAAAGATAGAAAATAAACACGACCATAGGAAATACAATACTTTACACAAAAGAAACTAGCAACTCGATTAAAGACTTAATCTAATAGGGTAGGCTAAGGTGTAAAGGTGTAACGAAACAATTATTTATTGGTGGAAGAAAAGAAATAGCTTAGCCGGTTTTTCTAGGGGAATCATACTCTAAAAATGAGAGTAAGCAAAAGGGTTATACGAGGGTTAACTAACCGATGTGGTTAATTAATATCACGAACATATATGGCTTTTTGGGTGTAATCCTAGAATTTATCAATTTAGAAAAGTCACTCCATCTAAATCCATAGTACTTATCATTGTGGTCTTGAATAGATATACCAAGCCAAGTTCTAAAGTTTACTACATCCCTGACACACTCATATTTTTGTAGAATTTATGGTAAATCAGGAGAAGCGGAATAGGCTAAATCTCACAAATGGAATTAAGGGTTGTTTGTGCGGGTTATGTAACTAATAATTTCATAAAATTATGCTTGAATTTTTTAAAATTTGATCGTTTTTAGCATTTTATTGTGAAAGACAAGTAAGCGTCCTAGTTCTCCTCCTCCCACTTGAAATATACAACGACCTCGTTGTATAAAAATAACATTAAGTACAAAAAATAAAAAAATTAGAACGAGAAACTCCCCTGGGATTTGCTAGGTATGATCCTCCTTGTTGCATTTGCGAGCAAGATTGTGTTGGATAGCCGCCTTGAAATTCTTCAAGACTCCAACACTTCAACGATTCCAGATTATAAGTACTCTACCACAAAGTCGTTCATTGAATTCCATGAAGGTCCTGTAAAATATAGAAAACAAAATGCGATTCTATCTCCGGCATTTGTACGGTTTAGAAAAATAAAAACAAACAAACTGTACAGGGCTCCAATACGCCGTATCCTTAAACCTAGATACACCGTATGGAGAAACCTATAAAAAGTTCAATACGAGTCAGATTTGCCAGATACGCCGTATCATGGTTATGAATACGCCGTATCCCATTAAATGCAGAAAAATAAAGGACTAGATAATGTCCAGTTGGTCAATACGCCGTATCCGATGGTATTGGATACGCCGTATTGATCAACTGGGAAGACATACTCGATAAAAAGAAATAACAATTCCGGGTTGTCTCCCGGGAAGCACTTTTGTTTACAACAAAGTCTTTAAGTTAGACTTGTCTTCAGCTTAATTTTCTTAATACTTGGTACGTGTCACATTCTACCCTTCGTCCTTCTTTTGAAAATTTCCTGGTAGATGTGAGACACACTATCTTCGTTTCTTTCCCACTTTTTATTCCTGCTCGATTTTATAGCATAATATTCTTCATTAGGCCACATCAAGTATTTTATTACTTAGAACTTTTCAGCTTTGCACACCTTTTTGTTGCGCACCAAATCGCTTTCATTGTTGAGTTTTTGTGTGTAAACCGAGGTATCATTATTATGGTTTCCAAAGCCACTTTTATTCCCATTCAGTGTTATGCAGATGTCATTCTTTTCTTAAGCATCCAAATAGGGTTTGAAAAATGGGACACTAATGGCGTTAGGAGGGTTTCCATAGTCATCTTTATCCCATTCTTCGTCGCTTAATTCGGTGTCACCTATTGACTCATTACCCCATCCTTTTACCCAAGAATGCCATAACGCAGTTTTGGTTGACATATAAATTTTTATTTTATCCTTGAATTTTGAATCCAACCAAGTCATGAATTCATAGTATTCAGGTCCGTCTCCATCAAAATTGATAATCTTATAGTTTTTCCCGCTTCGTGAAAAGGGGAAGTGTTCACAGAAAAATCTTCCTACAAGAATCCCTCAAGCAGCAATTTTGTTTTTTCCTTCTCTTTCACACCATTCTTGAGCGGCTCCGGAAAGCGAGAGAGGAAAAACATGCACGCGTAGTCGATCGATATCTACATTCGAAATTTAATCTGGTCAAGTATTCCAAGGAAATTAGCGACGTGGTCGACCACGTCTTCCTCTTCCTTTCCAAAGAAAGTATTGACGTGCAATTCTCTTGAGATTTTCATACTCAGTTCGGTAGTTAAATCAATATCGATTCTGGGTTTGCCAAGACTTGAGTCGGAACTTGTCATGGCTTTCTCCAAGCATTCTTTCACAACCAGTTCTGTTACAACTTCTGTCATCATTCCTTCTTCTGCCCTTGGAAATCAGACACTACCTGAAACCCAAGTAAAAATATAAGTAGATTTTTCTCTAAAAGAGATAAATACAGAAATCTAAACAAAAAGCTGATCGCGAAAGAATTTCTGCTACTGTGTGTAGGTTCCCGAATTCACACAAACATGTATAGATCTAAAGAGATCTTAGAGAGAGAAAGTTAGAGAGAGAGAAAAGGAAAACACACTAAGAGTGTGTGTAAAATGACTAGTTGCTTACCTCTTCCAAAGTTGGAAGAGGTATTTATAGTT
>BQNB010145990.1:0-13447 GCA_026074375.1 Tanacetum coccineum
ATCTGTCTTTAACGCCACAGTTTTATCAGCGTCCGTCATGATTCCCGGGAATGGATCTAACGCAGCCTCCCAACCATGTTGAATTAATAGACATTGTAATAAAAAGCAAGACCAAAGACTCTCTGATAAAGGACATAGTGGAAACGTTCCAGAACCTGAGAAGAATCAACATGAAGCTGAATTAAGCCAAGGGGACTTTTAGAGTGAATGAGGGTCAATTTTGGGACACATAATCAGCCCAAGGGGCATAAGGACAAACCTAAAGAAAATACCGACCATACAGGATATGACGTCACTACAAAATCTCACACAGACACAAATCCTGAATGACAAAATCGCAGCCCCTAGTCGTCTTCTGTCTTGGGTAGCCGATAAAATCACTCCCATTCTCCAAAGTAATAAAAAGCTATGTAGAGAAAACAGAGTTCAAATTTTCAGAGGAGGCTCAAGATACTTTTCAGGCCTTCAAAATCTCCTTGACTAAATTGCCGACTGCCCTGATCCCAAGTGAAACCCTTAGCATGTACCTGGCAGCCTCTAATCATATATCTCCTTGACTAAATTGCCGACTGCCCCGATCCCAAGTGAAACCCTTAGCATGTACCTGGCAGCCTCTAATCATATATTAAGCTTGATTAGGAGATAGTGGAAATTTGTACATTTTCATGTAAGGTAAATGTAAAATGAAAAGCTAAATAACAAATGTAACTTTTTTTTTCTCGAGCTTTCGTCAGTGGATAGCTATAGCAATGGGACCAACCTTGTGTAGTCTATTGGTTTCATGTTTTGAATAAAAACTGATGGTGTACCCCATGCTCCGGCTATAAACTTGCCTTCGAGCATTACACCTCGGAAGACTCTACGTGTATAAGTGGCGTAAAGCCTACTTGGCTACCGCAAAGGAATTCGTCAATATACACGAGTCTCTCTTCCTAAGCCTGACCCTCCGAAGCGGCCATAGCATACGAAGGAGATCCAGGTTACGCACTAAAATACAAAAAGAATATTGCATGGTCCCTACTACCCATAACGAATTTCATACATTTATGTATATGCAAAAAACTCACATGGGCACGATCTCGCAGCCTACTGTCAAGCTCCCCTATTGGTTGTTGAGATCATACTTACCTCGACCAACCAATAATAGACATCTGGAAGCCTCTAGAACATTTCTAGGGCTTGCCTATAAATAGCCCGTGCATTTATTCATTTAAGGTATGATTTCACTCTCTCTCTATTTTCTCTCTTTAAAACACATACTTACTTTACACGGATATCTTACTCTTACGCTGGAGTCGGTTCGCAGCTCCGTCTAACCCAAGTGTGTTGTTTGTCTTATTTCAGATCACCCCAAAGCTCTTTTAAGTATCCAGCTTGCGGCTTAAGCAGACTTTGATCAAGAAGTTAGAATTTTTTGTACGATAAAAAAGAATGTGTCGCAAGTTCGAGGTTGGTATGCATCGCTAAAAAGAACAGCAAAGTACACGCGTCAATAGTTATTAGTCGTGTTCATTTATTACTTGTTAGTTTCTTGGTGCAGAATAGTAGATCGGGTCAAGGTCCTTGTTACTCGGAGCATTGTTTGACGCCTACTAGGGAACTTTTTGCATATGGTTGGTCAATGTTCAGAGTTGACCTTCTAGTCCCATTGTAATGAAGTTTGACACTTTACTCCCTTTGGAATGGTAATCTTGGTCAACAATTTTTGTGACATTGTGTAATCAAACGCAAAGTTTGCGAAATAAAAATATTGAGTTGACATCTTGCATTATTTGAATTACCGAAAGCTCATTTTTCAGCACGTACATAATGAGTTATGACTATTTATATTTTTTGGTAAGACTTTTTGTTATCTTATGCTAGTGCTATGGTTATTAAATCTGTTACTTTTATGTTAGCGTCAAATCATCAATTCAAGTTAATTATCAAACAGATATCAAACATGTGTTAATAGTCACCATCAACACTTACCACCATACCTTTATTAACAATTTATTAAACACTAAATTAAACTTTTATTCGATAATTCAAAAAATTACACATAATATAAATATAAACGAACTTATTAAAGAACATAATCTAATATTTAAAATTAAAACATTTCTTGATCATCTTCTTCATCTGCAACACCTGTTTCCGAAGTGGATTAAAACTCGAAGTAATCAAGCAGAACACTTATAAACAAATTCATCATCTATCGTTCTCTTTTTTTTTCTGTTGGAAGTTGAACATTTGTTGCTCTAGCTTGAACTTTTTTTGTTCCATTTCCATTTCCTACATCTTCATCTCCAAAAAAGCGTCACGATCTGTTTTTTCATTGATGTAAACAACAATTGCGGGCTTTTAAATTCATTCGTCTCACTTTAATCCAACATGTCAATCACTCCCCCTGATACGATGCCGATAGGAACGTATGATAGAGAAGTTTTGCAAGTATATATATACTTAATTTTTGTTGGAAATTATTATTACAAACTTTAAAGAAGACTTTAATTAATTAGCTATGAGTAAATTGTCATTTTGCCAAAAAGTAAGAACGAGAAAACAGTAATAAATGCAATTTTTTTAAACTGTGTGTTTTTTGTCGGGAGACAATAATTTAATGATGAAGGGAATAGTAAAAGTAGAACTTCAGTTGCATTTGGGAAAATGACGGCAACAATTAAGAAATAAGAAATGAAAAAATAATCTAAATTAGGGCATGTGTTGAGCACACGGTCTGTTAACACATTTTTTATAATGATAATAAAATGGACAAACGTACGTGATCTAAATTTGATGACATTATTCTTTGCATCATCTTATAAGACACTGTTATTATTATATAATTAAGAGAAAAGTATGTGTTTTTGATGATTTTACTATTTTAGTGTCATTGATTAATTTAAGAAATTGCAATCTATTTGAGATTAATAGGATTTGATGTCATGTTTAGATGTGAGTTAGAGAAGTGTAAAGTGCAAACTTATTTGAGTTAATATGCTGCCCTTTGTTGGGGACCCGTTCCAAATTACTTGTCATGTTTCTCACTTTTTCCCGGTCACTGTAAACAAACTTTAAATGACATTAACTGTCAACAAGAATCTGTTTATAATAGTTTAAAGCCCGATTGGTAATGAGGTAATCTAAACTTAAAAAAAAGAAAGATCGATTACTTCAATACTTACGCACCTCATATCACTATCATTAGATTGTTGATAGCTTTGGCAACTATTCACAATCTAGGGATTCGTCAAATGAATGTCAAAACAACATTTTTATATGATCATTTGAAAGAAGTGTATATATATGAAGCAACCAAAAAGGTATGTTATATCCGGTAATAAGCATAAGGTGTGTAAGTTAATTAAGTCTAGCACTTAAACAGGACCGTCTCTAAATTTCTGAAATTTTTGAGGACCCTATGCGAAATTACGTAATGAGACATTTTGAGAAGAAATGTTATATATAAAATGTCATTGTTTATAAGATATAATGCAAATTAGTTATCTAAACGTTTAATATATTGTTAAGGGGACAAATTTTTGGGGCACCTAAAATTTTTGAGGCCATGTGCGGTCGCTCACCCCGCACACCCTCAAAGACGGCCCTGCACTTAAATAGTGACATCAAAAGTTTGATGATGTTGTGTTGTTTTATGATTTTGTCTTAAATTAATATTAAATATGTGTATATAGCAAATTTGATGGATTCAGTAAAAGTGTTATCGTTTGTCTATATGTTAATGACATTTTAATTTTTGGCATTGATCATATGTGTTGGCTAATAAATAGATTTTGATGGTACTTTGGTGTTTGAAATGTATGAACCAGTCGTCACTTGAGGAGGTAATCGCTGTTTTGCATATTACATTAGTTAGAAACTTATATTTATGGGGACGAAAAATAAATCTGGACAAAGCACAAGAATTTTCTTACGACTTTGTAATGAAAAAAACCTAATAATAATTTAAGAATGGCAATCAAAGCATGGCAATAAATGAAAGAGGAAAATTAGACTTTAAGCGATGTGGGACCATGGTTGATACCAAAGGGTCAATGACTCGTTTAGAAAGCTAGTATTAAACAAGTTGTTGAAAGTGGAAGTATCGCTGCTTGCTTTTTCAGTATGAACGCAACAAATCAATTTCTACAAAAACAAGATAAAGGAAAATTCTTCTTCCTCTTTTAACTTTTTCTAATCTCTTCCTCTCGAAATTATAATGCATGTTTACATTTTAAAATGTCCCAAAATAATAATTCTTCAATCAATTAGAAAAGAGTTTTGTGAGTTAAGATTATACAATATTTGATTGGTTCAAGAGTGTAATCATCATTTTTTTTGTCGTGGAACAATAATTTTGAAACGAAGAAATAACTAAGCTTAATTTTAAGCCGGATGTAATGATGCCAATGTTTAACTCCACGTTAGCGTAACAATATCTTCTTCCCACAATCTATCACTTTTATCGGTGTAAGAATTACTGATCATTTACGTTATGTTTCTGAGTTATTAATAGAGGGGAAATGAAAGTAAAGAAGGAAATGAAGAAGAAAAAAAATGAAAGTTAGAGCTCTAGGTACCGTAACGCCGTGGGGTCTGGCGTTAACGCCGTGGCCGGCGTTACGGTACCGTTGATCCGAAATTGACGACGGCGTTGGTGGCCAAGTTGACACACCAACGCCTCGTTGTGGCTTGTTTTAAAAAAAAAAATTGGCTATTTTAGTCGGTTTTAAAAAAAAATTTATTTTTGTTTAAAAACAGCCAGTAACAGCTAGTTTTTTTTTTTAAAAAATTTTAAAAAAAAATACCCCAAACGGCTAGTTTTTTCAAAAAAAAAATTTATTTTTTCTAAATATTTTTACCCACTATATATATCTCATTTCATCCTCAACAATCTTCATCCTCAACCTATACATTCAATCTTCATCCTAAAACAATCTTCATCCTTCCAAAAAAATGGCGGACTTTCTCAATAAAGACTCGTTTTGGAACCTCCTTAACGCCGGCACGATGGGTTCCGAGTCTACCTTGAATTCTCAATTCCCCGGTTTTTCTAGCCAAGCTCCGATGACTCCCGAGCAACAAGCTTTTCTTCAATCTCAACAACAAGATTTTCTTGCATTTCAACAAACTTTAAAAAACATACAACAAAATCCACCACAACAACAAAGCCAATCTTCAAACTCAATTCCACAACAAATCGACTCCCAACCCAAAAGAATTCGAGTTAAACACGCGGCCAAAAGATCAAAAGAAAAAGAGGCCAAACCGATGGGTGACGTTGCTACTTTACGTTGGTCCTCGAACGAGGAAGCGTTACTTGCCGAGTGTTTCGTTGCGGTATCCGAGGATCGTAACGTCGGGCGGTCACAAGCGAAGGACACGTTTTGGATTCGGGTTATGCACGAATTCAATCGAAAAAATTTCCAAAAACGTACCAAGGATATGTTGACAAGCAAATGGACGACTCTGAACCATCGTTGCCAAAAGTTCAATGCAGTCTACAAAAGGTGACATCGGTTGAAAAAAAGTGGCGAGAGTGAGGTTGATTTGTGGGCCGAGGCTCCGGGGCGTACCACAGACAGAATAAAAATTCACCGTTTTAATCCAAAGCTTGTGGCGATTTTTCGATCAACACGCAAAATCGGGTACCGCACCCGAATTGCGCCGGTGATACAACCGAAAGACGATACGGGCGATTTCACGGCAACGTTAACCACCGACGAGCTATTCGGTGCCGATCCAAGACCTCGTCCACCCGGGAAACAACGCCCCGGAAAAAAACCCAAATCCGACACATCGGCGAGCACCAGGGGAAGTCAATCGTCCCAATTCGGTCTGAGTTTTGTGTCTCACGAGCTTCGTCTCAAACGGGAGGCCGCCAAAAAAGTGTTTGAGGCGTCGAAAGACAAAGACGAGACGATTAAAAGTTTGGAGGAGTTGCGATTTCTCGCCCTTAGCACGAAGGATTTCTGGCGCGTCGGACGACGATCGGCGTTTTGGATCTGCGAAAAAAAAATCAAAATCTAATCCAAGTTTACGCGCCGAAATGCCTTATGGAACTCGAACAACGACAGACGACTCGACGAGTAGTTTTTTTTTATAAATTCGAAATGTTTTATTTTTAAGTCTTGTGTAAAAAAAAATTATTTCCGTTCGTTATTTTTTTTTAGATGTGTAATTTTAATTTTTAATGAAATGATAAATACATAAATTTTAGTTTTAAAAGTGATGAAAAAAAATAAAATAGTGGGTCACAAATAGTGGTGTTATTGAGTTATGGTTACCTGGCTTGTCTTTTTGAATGGGAATGTGAAACTGTAAATAAAGCGACGCGCAAGCCCAAAACTTGAAATGAAAGTAAAGAATGAAGAAGAAAAAAAATGAAACTTAGTGAGAGAATTCGTGTTTTTAAGTTTGAAGGGAAAATGAAGTAACATGAAAAACAAAAGTTTCAAAATTACTATTATACCCTATACAAACATCTAACAAATGTGTAACGAATCATTAAAACCATGGTTGTCAGGATCCCGATCCTGATCTTAGGATCTTACGATTTTACGATATTGCAAAACAAAAACGATCTGGATCCTACGTAGGATCTTTGCAAGTTTAGGATCTTATAGGATCCCGATCTTGACCATAGGATCTTAAGATCTACTACTATCCGATTTTACTTTTCTCGAACCACAAACTAAATTAAGATCATAATAATTATGATTATACAAAAATATCTTCTTAAACATTTTATAATCATAATTTCCGAAAATATTTTTGTATAGTTTTGTGTTAATGATATATAGTAATTCGTAGATTTGTCTAATATTATAAAGATTATTAAGAAATTGATATTATAGTAGGATCTTAAGATCCCGATCCGATCTTACGATCACGATCTTGCAAAGACGAAAACGATCCTAGATAGGATCCCGATCTTGAAAACCTTGATTAAAACCAATTACAACTTGGTCAATATATATACACTTAGAACATACAGTACCAAGAGTTGGTGGGATTGGCTTATACCACAACACGAACTCCACAACACGAGTGGGTAGTGGGTATCTTATGCTCTTAATTCACAATCACACCAAATATAAGACGATGGTTTTAAGTAAAAAAACCTCAAATATCTCATACGAAGTAGTATTTTTTTGCCACTAGGACTTCGGTCAAGTGGTAAGTGAGTATCTCTTCTAACAAAAAGGTTATGGGTTCAAACCTCGCTAAAAGCATATGTAAAATATATATTTGTGAGATAAAAAAATTGCCTAACTAAGGCTTTGTTTGTTTTTTCAAAAAAATCACTTTTTGCCTCTTCTAACCTCTTTTGTCTGCAGGCGGGCAGACATTTTTTTTTGTTTTTTTGCAGACATAAGTGGTAAAAAACTCTTCTAACCTCTTCAAAACTTAAGACCAAAATTTTCACTTCTTACCTCTTCTTACATCTTCTTCTCTCTTCTTCTCTCTTCTTTTTATGATCAAAACTACAAAAAACAATTTGTCTTTTTCTTTCACATGAAGACTTTAGATGTACATCTTCTTTTGCAGACATGGTTTACAGATGAAGAGGTAAAACCTCAAAAAAAACAAACGAAACCTAAACACAAAAAATATCCCATGGTTTTTCTTCTTCTTCTTTCTTCTTTAAAAGTTTCTTGAAAACACAAAAACTTTTAAGTTTCTTTACTTTATGTTTTTCTTAACTACACATTTAATCTTGTAGATATAATGTTAATGTTATTGACACACCTTGACGTGTGAGAAAAGAGGACTACATCTGTAGTAGTCTCCCTTTGCACCATGTTTTAATTTATCAGTAAATCATTATTTCATAATATTGGAAGAAAAATGTATAACCTAGTTGTGAGTACAAAATTAGTATGGTATGGCTAGCAGAGAGCAACGTGCTTACAGCGGGACTGTAAACTCGAAATTTGGTGCGGTAATTGTACTAAGTGAATGCGATTGGGGACTTTCTGCTAAGAAAAATAACACCGTTAGCCTTACCGCGGGAGGGGATCCCGCGATTAAGCTCGGGTGTGAGAGTAAGTATTGGTTATAAGTGGTATGTGTGTAATAGTAGCGGAAGTCGTACCGTTAGAAGTGTTTGGATGACTTCTTATATAGGCGGGTGTCGCTGTCGGACGCATGGGTCACGAGGCGAGGCTCACCCTATTACCCAGTGGATAATAGGGTTGTTGATGTGAGGTCAACATCGATGATGTTGCCACCTTTTTGTAGCGTAGCTACTTAGGTTATCATTATCATTGCATGTTATCCTTATTAGGAACGTTGACGTTTTTCTCCAAAGTCTCATGTTCTGTCCCTTACTCTTTTTGGTTTAGTCACGAGTGATTGTTTGTCGCGTAGCGGTGCGTACTCCTCAAGGATGTGTGTGGGTTATGATCCTTGCAGAGCCGCGGAGCTCATGCTCCTTGTGGCTGTGTGCAGGTTATACCTCTCGCGGAGCGGTCGGTGCCTGGCAGTCTTGGATCCTTTCGAGTGTTGGGCCTGGGCTTATTACTTATTGTGTGACCTGGGCTTGCGACCCGGTTGATACTATACGTCATCATGTCCCCCTAGTCTAGTGTGTCTTCCTTGCGTGCGGAGGTTGCTACTAGACTTAAGTCTGCTTAGCTATTGGCGATCAGCGGTCCCGTATGCGTTTCTCGTACGCCTCTTGGTAGGTATCCCTTTATGACATGGCGCGTTCTTAGCCACGTGATTTTTTGACTGATGTGACGCTGTGTTAGGCACGCGAATCATCACAACTGTTCATCTTCCCTTCTTTCCACCGTTCGATGAGGGGTTTGGACACGTGTCTCGATCTTAACGTTTGTGCGTTTTTCCTTCGTAGGTCAGTATAAATACCTTCCCATTTTCACTCTTTTTCTTTTTTACTGCGCTTTCTTCTATCTTTTTACTCTTATTCATCCACTTCTTCTTCTGTCTTTTCGTCCGACCGTGCGCTTTCTGTCACATGTTAGGTTCTTGAGATGGTTGGTAATTCGATTTATACTGTCACTTCCGTGTTGACCCAAAGGGATTTAGATCAGCACTGTGCTACTTTTGGCATTCCGGCCGAGTTGCGGCCGGAGTTGCCTGATCGGAACGCCATAATCAAAGATAGTCCAGAGGGGAAAATTGGCATGTACACACGTTTTATTGAATTTGCCAATTATCGTATTCATTTGTCGAAGTTTCTACTTTGCGTACTCGAGTATTACCATATTAATCTTTCCCAGCTATCTGTTATTGGCGCGGCGAAGGTGAGTCACTTTGAGGTTATGTTTCGCGCCCTTGGTCGTATTCCCAATGTGGGTACCTTCCGCCGCTTTTATGTTAATTCAATTAGCAACGGGTGGTTGTCTTTTTCAAAGTGCGGAGGTGCCGACGATCCCTGCTGCTACTCGAAGAAGTTTGACTTACTGAAGGATTGGAATAACCGTTTTTTCTAGATTGACGCTTCTGTGTGTCCGTTGTCTACTTCATGGTTCAACGGTACTTCTGTTGTTAAGGATCCGCTTCCGGTAGATGAGGCTGTGGATTTACCTTGCATGGAATTGTTGAATGAAAACCTCACGCTTATTAGAAAGTATCCAGAGACCTTCTTGTGTCTTGTGGGTCTTAGACGTTCATTTATTGAGACCGACTTTCATCCCACTTTGTTGTATGATAATGATGAGGGTAGGTGTCTTGTCTATATATATGCGCAGGGTGGAGTTTTTGTGATCCTGTTTCATGTTTTGATATATGTTATTGTTTTTCTTGCAGAAATGGGTTTACTTGACTTTGTGAAATCTGCGGATCCTTTTAAGGTGAAGGTTGGAGAGCGGACCCTTGCTGATAATAAGGTCCCGCTTAACACTAAGACTAGGGATAAAGTTATATCCCCTTCTGCGCAAACTATTAGTCTTGTTGACCATACCATTCAGGACGAGCTGAACGTCAATTCTGGAAAGCGGAGGAAGAGAGTGGCTTTTGTTTCTGGGTCGTCGCCTGTGAAGAAAGCACGTGCTGAAGGTATAGTTATTTTTTATTCTCGGCCCAGCACGACGGGCAAATCTCCTACTGCTCTACGGAGGCTTAGTAGACAGAATGAGCAAGCTGACACTGGCTCTGGGTCCGCTGCTCCTTCGACAGAGGATGTTACTTCTTCTTCTGTCACTCCTACTCCTGAGCGTGTTCTTAAGGATGCTTCTCATGATAATGTAAGGACACGTCTTCCCTTTGGTCGTTTTGTAGTTTTATCTTCTGGTTCTGCGGATATTGACATTCCCGCTTCTCCTCAGGTTGTTCCGCGTATGACTTCAGCTCTAACTGGCGTTAATGCACCTGTGACTGAGTTTGTGGGTGATGGCCATCGTTCATCTAGTTCTGGGCCTATAAAGCTTTGTTGCTATCATCACTTCGATAGATAGCAGAGAGAGACCTCTGCTGATTGACTTCTACTGAGTCTCAAATCTATTGACTCGCTTCTGCTATGAATGTCTACGTTCCTAACTGGTATATTACTAACAAATGCTTGGATAGATAACCTTGCCATTTGCCAGAAACTTCTCGATCATGTCACTCCTCCTGGTTACCTGGGCCGCGCTCTTCCACAGTCAAGCATGATGCAGCGTTTCTTGATAGTGTTAACATTAACTTAGCCCAGCATGTTTGTATGGTTTTTGAGTTACGTTTGTGCTATGAGTATAAGATTATGACAAGGGAAAAGTTTGAGAAGAAGTTTATTGACAGTGCTGCAATCGTCCAGCAAAGGGATGCAGAGATTGCTGATCTGAAGGCTCGGTTAGAGAAGTCCGAGGCTGAGGCTGCGGAAGTGATAGAGCTTCGCAAACGTATGTCTGATTTGGAGGCAACGGTTGCCGTTAAAGTTGACGAGCTTGCGAATTTTCATACAGAGAATGTTGGTTTGGTAAAGAGGGTTTCCGCCTTGGAATTGGAACGTGATGGTTTGAAAAATCAAGTTGTAGGTGAAAACAAGATGCGAGAAGAGTTTGCTTCGCAACAGGATGCAACGGAGCGGCACTTTATGGAACGTGCTACGGAGCTGGATGCTCGTATTGCCGATGTGCGACGTGACTTTATCCGCACATGTTAACCGCCATTGCTGGTCGGAGATGGGTCGTTGGGCACGGTTTCCGTTTGGCTGTGTATAAATGTGCACGCTCTGTTGAATGTCAATCTGCCTTGGGTATGGTCATTTTGATGGCCATTAATAAAGGTATTCAACAGGGTTTAGAGGCTGGAGTTGTTCATGGCAAGGCGGGTAGGTCTTTGACTCAAATTGAGGCCTACGATCCGGCAGTTGAGGGAAAGTATGTTGCCACGGTTTCTGAATTTGAGGGTGTATCTTTTCCTTTGTTGGATGAGTTAGAGAGTTTTAAAGATTCTCCCATTGCATTGATTATGTCTGCTTTAACTTTGAAAGATGGTCAAGGCAATAAGGATACTCCTCCTAAGTTCAGTCGGTTCCAACATTCTCTTGATCAGGTGACCGTGCCTATTTATTTTGAGTTCGGCTCCATAGGCCGTGAGATGCCGTTATCTGATGCTATTCCTGCCACCCGTGAGTCTGCTAAGAGGAGAGGACTGTGTCCGCCCTCGGGCTTCACTCTAGGTGGAGCTTTCAGCTCCGTTACTCTTCCTGGTTCTTCTCTTGGTGTTGCAGATTATCAGGTTTCTACTTTGGTCCTGGCCGGTGATGGAGGATCCGCTAACCAGCCCCCTGCTACCCAATCACATGATGATCTGTTTGATACTTCCGTTTTGGATAAACCTGGTGATGTTTGATGTTTTTAGCTTGTGGTATTTGGGTTGATTTTGACTATGGTACTTCGTACCTCAAACTGTCTTGTGAAGCTTCCTTACTAACTCTTCTCATTTGGTGACTTATATGTAGTAGGTTTACGCCCTTAGTCTTCTAGGTGTTAGTATTGTGACTTTGTTATTTTGTGTATGTGGCCGCTTGTGGCTGCGCTACTTGTGTAACCTTTATTAAATGAAACTGCTATTTTTTTGTGATAGTCTTTATTACATGAACTTGCTATCTTTTGTGATAGTCTTTGTTAAATATCGTTTGGCCGTTCGGCTATTAAACTGGGCTTGCAATCCGCTTACATTTGTTGAGCTGATTTTTAGGTTACTCATCCTTATTTGTTTTTTAAACAAATAGAGTTAATTATGGGGCCGTACTCGTTCCCATAACATGTGTGGTTATGTGCATGTGTGCGCGTCTTACTATATGTATGAAATATAACAAGTTTTCTTAGAAAATTTGTGAAGGTAGCTAGGCTTCACATGTCATTTAATAATTTTAAAATAAGTCATTACATGATATTAAATGAAAATTACCCTAACCGCTATTGCGGTTTTACATTGGTGGGGGTACTTACATGATAGGTGACTCGCTTCTTCTCACCCCTCTTTATATACCAATAAATATAAATACACAACAAGGATCAGAATCCGCGAGACCAATGAAACCGGAAGCAGTATAGAGTGTCTCCGGGTCGTTATGTCCCAACGAGGCTTGAATGGAAAATCGAAAGACGAATTGATAATCGATGTTTGAATAAGACAAGGAATGATTGGGCACTAACACTAATAAGCAAGTGCACGAGAAAAGAAACAAGGAAAATAAGCTAGAGCAGGAATAAGGGCAAGGAATGGTAAAAACTCTAAAAACTTTTATTCTAAGACACAAATAAGCTCAAATAAGCTTAAGACAAACCAAATAAGCTAAACTAACTCTAAATAAGCAAATTCAAAAAGCAATTAAGCTAAATTAAGCAAGAAAAACTCAGCAGTACTAACAACAGTACTAACAGTTTTTACTACCAGTACTAACTTGGAGTTAGTACTGCTAGCTTTAAGTTAGTACCGCTAGCTTTAAGTTAGTACTGCTAGCTCTAATAAAACACAATGAAACAAGAAATAAGCAAATAAGCTAAAACAGATAATTAACTACCCCTAATAAGCACTCAGGCATAAGAATAAGCAACTAGATTAAACTAAAATGGCAAATAAGCTAAAAGCTACAAACTGATAAACTATTGAAAATACTTTGAAAGGAAAAATAAGCTTAACTAATCTCTACTAAAGACAGTAAAGGAAAATGGTTTAATCTACTCTAAAAAGCTAAGGAAATCTTAAATAAGCAGAAATAATAAGCTGATAAGCTAAAATGAACCACCAGTACTAACAGTTTTAACTAACAGTACTAACTTGGAGTTAGTACTGCTAGCTTTAAGTTAGTACTGCTAGCTTTAAATTAGTACTGCTAGCTTAAGGTTAGTACTGCTGGCTTTAACAAAACACAATGAAACAAGAAATAAGCAAATAAGCTAAAACAGATATTTAACTAACCCTAATAAGCACTCAGGCATAAGAATAAGCAACTAGAATAAGCTAAAAATGGCAACGAGCTAAAAGCTACAAACTGATAAACTATTGA
>BQNB010145991.1:0-16637 GCA_026074375.1 Tanacetum coccineum
TTGTATCAAAGCAGCAGATAAACTTTGAAGTCTTGACATGCAGCAGATAAACTTTGTGATGATTGTGAGAAACTTGCTTCCTTTTTTTTTGAGATGATAGAAGCGGCTCATGACGGCCGACAGAAGAGATTTGACAGGGTGGAATAGATGCAGCGGCTCTTGACGGCCAACTAGGTTTTATGATCTAACCCGCTTTATTTTGAAAGAATAAAAAGAAAAGGATTGAGAGAAATTGTGAGGTATTGTTTTTTTTTGTTTTTTTGTATGATATGCAGAGGATACTCGTTTGTTTATGGAGACAAACGTGAAAACTGGATGATGGAGAGGATATTCGTTTGTTTATGGTGACAAACGTGGAAATTGGATGATGGAGAGGATAAAAGTGGCTCATGACGACCGACATCTAGGTTTTGAGAATGAAGATAGAGATAATTGATTCTTTTGGAGATGATAGAAGCGGCTCATGGTGGCCGACAACTATATTTTAAGAATGGTGATTTATAGGGTTTGACGGGGTGATATTTAGGCAGCGGTTCATGGTGGCCGACTAGGGTCCCATATATAACCTGCTCATGATACCATGTAAGAAGATAGAAAACCCCGTGGGTTATGATATATTATTTCATCACTATTTATAGATACAAATATACAGGCTTGAGCCCAAGATGATAATGATACAGCTAGGAATATTAAATGTACAACTAATGAATGATTAATCCTATAATCATATCAAACATAAAAGTCAACTATGACTCACTAATATTATCAAGGGATAATCACAAAAATACCCATTTTTTCAACCCCATTTCACAAAATACCCAATTATTTTTCTAAAAAGCTAAAATACCCATAGAAATCGCAATTTTTGACATTTTTGCGAAGTTGAAAAAAAAAATCTAATTTTTTTGATTTTTTAATGAAATATCTCAAATTTGCAATTTTTCCTTAAAAAATCGAAAATTTTAGATTTTTTTTTTCAATTTTGAAAAAAAAAATCGTAAATTTGCGATATTTATAACGAATATCGCAAATTTATGGATAAAACTTGCGAGATTTTCATTTATTTGCGAGATTTTCTTGCAAATTTTGGATAAAACGTGTTGTATTGTTATTTCTTGCTTATTTTCGTGTTTTTCACTAAAAAATCATATGGTGTGTAAAGGCGGTGCCTGGGAAAGAGTAGATGGCTTGCGTTGGGAGTTAATATGCCATTAAATTGTGTAAAACGATACACTATTTTTACATTTATTGTCATCATATTCATGTTTACTAGAAGCGGTATCCGAGAGGCTAGATATCGATGCTAGTAGTGGTTTTATGTTAACTTACAATTCGGACAATGATATTGTAGAGGTATGTGATGATTTGAAAGTCAATGAATTTATGGAATTTGTTGTTAAAAGTAGTAGAATTGTTACGTTGTGTATTGTTGAGTCTAGTCTACATGGTACACACTTATCAACTACGGGAAGCAATCAACAAGGCAATTTTATTCATGCTACCCCGTCTGGAAATGTATTTCATAAAAATATCGAATTTTTTTGATATTTTTCAGAAATATCGAAAATTTTCGATATTCCCAAAAAATATCGAAAATTTTAGATATTTTTATCTAAAATTTGCTATATTTCTCAAAAATATCGAAAATTTGCGATATTTTTAAGAAATATCGCAAATTTTAGATATTTTTGAGAAATATAATTTTTGCAATATTTGCTAAAAAAATCGAAATTTCGAATTTTTTTTTTTTTCAATTTCGCAAAAGTTTCAAAAGTTGTTAAAAAACTCATATGTGTTCACAAAAACCTCAATTTTGACATGAAATCCGTCAAAGAAACCGTCAAAATACTTGTTTGTAAAGGAGGTGCATGAGAAAGAGTAGATGGTGTGTTGGAGTATATGCCATTAAATTGTGTAAAACGTACACTTATAAACCGTCAACTATAACTCACTAATATTATTAACTAATAGTAATTACTTTGATTAACATTTATTGTCTAATATAATTTTTTCACACTTATAAATGTGAAAATGCTGGAAAAAACGTTCACGGTTTATAAAGTGTGAAGAAAAAAAAAAGGGAAGAATTAGCAAATTTGTTGCAGTGGACATTCGGCCAGTAACCGTGGACCATATGATCGTGACATGTGTGCTGTCCATAATGGCAACCTCCCTATCCAGCGTTTGTGTTCAGTTAATTTGTGCTGGTTGATAATTGCAAGTACTTTTTGCTTTTGACTCATACCTTTTGCCGTTGTTTTTTTTACCGACTCGTTTTAGTCTAAGCATCATCATAATATCATTTACTGTATTTTTTAGGTGATACGAAGTAAATAAATGTTAACTATATTGTTTTGGCTTTGAGATGAGAACCACCATTGTTGACTTCTTATGTTGAAGTCTTGAAAGTCCACATTGGCTGCTCATCATAAATATGTGTGTATCATGAATCTGGAACTATGCATCTTTTATTGACTTACTATAACTTCAGGATTTCATAAGTTGTCTACTAAAGTTATCAAATGCCCAAATTAGAAATGATACATACAAAATTATAAGTTTGAGTCACACTTAACATCATCAATTTATTTATGATTTATAAACATACATTCTTATTCTTAGTTGCTTGAGGAATTTTGCACTTGTAAATAGTGCAAAACTTATATCTAGATATCACACTAGAGCCATAGGGGTTCATCAAATTGACCCAACAACCTATCTCCCACACCATCTAAACACACACTCTTCATCTCACTTTCGACTCCGGGATGCCACGTTGGTGTCCCGTTCTCATATCCGTTCCACGTAGACTTTTTTTCTTTCGCTACCGTCCTAATCGGCCACGTACAAAGTCTCCATTACGGCTGGACTGATTAGGCAATGATACGGGATCCGCAATCACTCCACCTATATTCGCGGTAAACAACAACCACTCACCATCCGCACTAAAACACACGTGGTTAATCCTCTCCCTATCCACCTCATTCGACCCTTCCTCTCCCGCTACGTATATCCTCCTTACTCACTTCCATCCGACACTTAAACGTATATACTAAAACCTCGGTGTTTGTTGGATTGTGTCGGTTTGATGAGAATGCAATGAGCTTCCCATCTGGTGACCAGCTTGGCATTGTGTCGATCCATGGCCCGTTTGTTACTTGACGAATTCCACCCTCTTCTTTAAACTCCCCTTCAACGGCGTCTAATATGTAGAGGTTTTTGTGGCCCGACCGGCCTGATCTAAACACCAAATGTTTTCCATCCGGATACAAGATGGAAAAGCATTGTTTCCTGTTTCTTCCTTAGTTAAGACCTTGATTTCGGGCTTGAGATCATCTTCTAACGAGAAAGAAAATCCCGTTGCGATGTGTACAGTCTTTTTGACGATTCAAATTTTTGGCCGATTGTTGTGAAGATTACGTTTTTCTCAGTAGGACTCCACGAATTGCAGAACGATGTTCGTCCCTGTTAAACAAGCTACTTTTGTTAAACATTTTAATCCTACTTATATATAGCATGAACAAGCACAAAATAAAAAGTACAATAAACCAATGTAGTATATAATTTAACATATCATTATCACCTTAAATAATGTCCATCTTTTTGATCCATCTGACTTCACAACATCAACACCAGCATTTGAGCCCAAATCAGGATTAAAAGCGATAAGTTCACCAGCAGGAGACACTGCGGGAAATGCCCCATTTAGCCTCAACATTCTAAGACCCTTAATGGGTGACAAAACCGGGCTAAAATGCGGAATTATTGACTCGCCATCACTCGATTCACCTCTAAACCTGTGATACCCGACAAAACCCGAGTCTGGAGATACAAAAGGATTATAATGATGAATATTTGGATTCGAGTGTTTTGTCACTGGATAAAAGGTTTTGGACTCGATATCGAATATTTCGATATGTCTGTAGTCATTGTCCTTTCTGCGAGTTGCAACCGCAACTCGCTGGAAAGACATAGCCGACTGGGTAAGAAGCAGTTGTAACCAGGTGGCGTGATACGTGTAGGAGCGGGTGGTGGGGTATCTAGATTTTCGGGTAAATCGAGTCTGAATATACTCCACCACCCGTCTTCGGATTGTCGGTGGAAGTAAATTGTGTCGTCACCCGACCATGTAGGCCAGCCACCTCGTGAACATATGACATATCGGTTTGCGGGGTCCGATTTTCGAAAAACAACTATATCAGTCTCGAGGTGGTGAAATTCCCCCAAGGGCGCGACCCGTATGACGCAACAGCGATTAGTTCGCCAGAGCGTGAAACGGATGGACTGTAGTCGACACAACCATACGTCTTTTCAAACGAGTTCCGGCTTGGGTCATGTTTTTACCTGTTGTGTCAACATTTGTTTAAAGTGCGACAGCTTTTAAAAGGATGGTCAGATCTTTTCATGAGCCGAAATAAGTACAAATGATTCGTTTTAATGACAGGACTGGTCATGGAAAAGGACTTGTTGGGAGCACTGGTTTGTGGGTTCCGAGTCTATGTATATTTTAGGGATCCAGTTCGTTCAGAAATGTAGACTAGACGACATTTGTTCATCGTCTGGTCCACGAACTGGGCATTAAGTTGACATGATTCACGTTGTGAGGACGGGTTTTGTTAGAGGTGAAGACGATTGATTTCGTCAGAGGTTACGAAGGTAATGAGTCGAGGAAAACATCGAAAAGTATTGTGGGCGACGCTGGTGGTGAAGTTATTGTTCCTTTAGTGTACTCATTAATCGTGTGATTGAGATATGAAGAGAAAAAAGAGTAGGAGTATATAATGAGGAAAAAGACACATAGTAGTGAGTGTACATACATAACTCAATTTACATTTGTCTTTGCCAACCTATTTTTCCCAGAAAACATTCTTTAATTAGCAAACAAAAATATTTTGTTTGTAGGACAACGCATATGAATGGCACATTCGAGTTTTCACACTAAAACTCTCGGGGTGTGTTTGGTAGGGAGAAATGAAGAGAAATATATTTGGTTTCATTTTTATGAGTTGTGGACACAACCATACGTCGTCAAACGAGTTACGGCTGTGTCATGTTTTACACTGTTGAGGTCAACAGTGTAAAGTGCCGACCAGCTTTTAAAAGGCTGGTCAGACTTTTCATGAGCCGAAATAAAGTATAAATGACCGTCCTTAATAATAGGACGGTCATGAAAAAGACTTGTTGGAGCACATGGTAGTGGGTCCGAGTCTAGGTATATTTTAGGTGACCCAGTTCGTTCAGAAATGTAGACCAGACGACATTTGTCATCGTCTGGTCCCACGAACTGGGCATTAAAGTTGACAGATTCACCGTTTGTGAGACGGGTTTCTGTTAGAGGTGAAGACGATATTTCGTCAAGGTTACGAGGTAAATGAGTCGAGAAAACATCGAACCCGTATTGTGGGCGACCGATGGTGGTGAAGATGATGGTTCCTTTAGGTGTGCTCATTGTCGTGTGATTGAGATTTGAGAAAAAAGAGTAGGAGTATATAATGAGGAAAAAGACACATAGTAGTGAGTGTACATACATAACTCAATTTACATTTGTCTTTGCCAACCTATTTTTCCCAAACACTTTCTTAACTAGTTTGGAGTTATCATTATGAGGAGAGAGAGAATGTAAAATCTCTATAATACCATTATTGTTATGTTTTTAATTTTCATTATGATGAGAGAGAGAACTATATCGGTTATAAAATGGTTAATAAATTTGGAGTTATGAGGAGAGAGAGAACTATGTCGGTTAGAAAAGTTTAATGAAATTTGAGAATGTAAAATCTCTATAATACCCTTATTATTATGTTTTTAATTTTCAGAATTTGTATTCATTAAATTTCACATAAATGACACTTGTTTTTATCTTATTGGTTCTTTAATGGTTCTTATTTTTAATACTTTAAGAAATCTTTCATTTGATCATATATATATATTGTGAGGTTCTTTTCAGAACCAAATGAATGTACAAAACTGCGAGAACCAATATTAACTATTAACTTAACTTAAAATATTGATCAATGGATATGTGGCATTTTTGTAAATTGAGTAACTATTGATAAATATCTAAATTGAATAACTATTGATAAATATCTAAATAAATATCTAAATTAATCTTGGTTAAGTTAATGGTTACTCAAACTTTTAGATATTTATCAATAGTTACTCAATTGAGTAAATTAAGTAATTATTGATAAATATCTAAAGGGCAAATCGCATAAAAAGGTATTCATCTTAGGTTCAATGTCAATTAAAGGTACTCATCTTTTTTTTTCTAGATTTAGGGTATCGATCTTTTTTTTTGTTGCAACGTTAGACAATTAACAGGTTTTTCGGTTACATTTCTAACAATCGTTATTTTATTATTGCATAGTTAGTCATTTATATGATTTTGTTGAGATTTATTATTTTTTGATTAAAAAAAGGAAAATTCGAAAAAAAATTTTAACCAAAAATAAAAAAAAAAATTAATTTAAAAAAAAAAATTAATTTCGAAAAAAATTTTAATTTCGAAAAAAAAATTAATTTTGAAAATTTTTTTAACCAAAATTTTTTTAAAAAAAAAATTTAATTTTAAAAAAAAATTTAATTTCGAAAAAAATTTTAATATCGAAAAAATTTTTAATTTTGAAAAAAATTTTAACCAAATTTTTTTTTTTCAAAATTTTAATTTTTTATAATTTTTTAAAGTTTTTAAAAAAAATTAATTTTGAAAAAAATAATAAATCTCAACAAAATCATATAAAGGACTAACGATGCAATAATAAAATAACGATTGTTAGAAATGTAACTGAAAAACCTGTTAATTGTCTAACGTTGCAACCAAAAAAAAGATCGATACTTTAAATTGAGAAAAAAAAAAGATAAGTACTTTTAATTGACATTGAACCTAAGATGGGTACCTTTTTATGCGATTTGCCTATATCTAAATTGAGTAACCATTAACTTAACCAAGATTAAATATATGATCAATGGATATGTGGCATTTTTGTAAATTGAGTAACTATTGATAAATATCTAAAAGTTTTTATAAGCAAAAGATCGCTGTCATTTTAGTTTTTTCCCCATAACTCAGAACCTATAACTTAACTTAAAAACACCTTCCCTTTCTCATTCAAGTTATAAGACATCCCCGAGCCACAATAAAACACAAATAAACCACATACAAAAAATACCGGTAACTCAGATGGATTTGGCGCCGACACCTATAACGTGAGGGGAGGTGCCGGCTCGAGCCATAGGGTCGCGCCATAGGAATATAACGCGCCTTATGACACACGACACAGAATGCTTAGTGACAAATTTTTTTCATAACAATAGTTTTTGTTTTTTATGATTAATTCATGGGTTTGAAATCATCGTCACACATACTTAAATAGGATAAAATGATTTCGTTTGATGAGGTTAGCGTGCGATCACTTCAGAGTTTTGAATTTAAATCTTGGACGTCTCACATTATATTTAACAATGATAATAATCTAAACTATTACATAGAATTTTGATTGATACCCTTTGTTATGTATTTTTTTCTGATTAGAAATTTAAGTTGTCTGAAGGCACATGTCTTATTTGATGCATAGATAAATCAGTTGGTCTGAAAATAGTAAAGGGTAGACCATGAAATGCTAGAGGAGATGAATGATGAATATTTGATGAAAAGCTAAAGAATTGGGTTATCACTCCTATTTATAGAACAAATATGTCCATATATAAATCCTAACCCTCCTTGATACAGTTTTTGTAATCTCAAATCTATATTTTGTAAATATAGAATAGGAGATAGAGATAGAGATAGAGGGGGAGTTATACAACCTCGGTCTCGATCTCAATCTCCGGATGTTTGCTTGTTCTTTGTTCTGATCTTCCTTAGCGGGAAGACACTAACGAGAACAAGCAAACACTTTATTTCATCCCGTTTGTAGCGATTGTATGTATAAATAAGAAGACTCGTACATGGCTAATCCATTATTGACATCTCTTTTATCATTAGGCTTGTCAGTTGTTTTTATTTTAGCTGTTGTTGCTTTTGTCGCGAAGGATGGAAGTTTGGATGATATTCATTTTATGAACACCAAGGCACTTAAAACCATGTGCAAACCGACCGATTATAAAGATCTGTGTTATGAGGCATTAGCCGATGTGTCCAAGGACACATCGTCGACCAAAAAGGACTACATTTTCGCCAGCTTTAATAGTACCATCGTTGAACTCCAAAAGGCGATTTTAAATTGTTCTAGTAATAGAAAGGGGTTGCATGGTCGAACAGATAGATATGCAACACACGCTCGTGCAGACCTTCTAAATTGTGAGAAATTGTTGAGTCATGCCGTGTGCGACCTTCAACATGTTGTCAAGGTTGCAACCAAGACAAAAACTAAAAAGTTGATCAAGCAAGTTGATCCCATCCTTGTCTGGCTCACCGCGGCTCGTGCATACCAAACAACATGTGTGGACGAGATCACGGATGAGAAACTAAAAAAGGACATCCAAAAGACATTAGATGCCGCGAACAAACATACATTTAACTCTGAAAAGATCATCTACAATGTGCCTAAAATCCTCAAGGACTTTGGGGTGGATTTGAGTGACTATAAACTCCCACCAATTGGACACCGTAGGCTCCTAGACGAGGGCGAGGAGCTTGACCAACAAGGTTACCCTTCGTGGGTCACAGCTAGTGACCGCAGGATTCTTGGTGGTGATTCCAAAGACGAAGATGACGATGACAAAAAATCCAAAAAGGATGATCATGTACCCAAACCTAAAGATTTCTTTAAATCCCCTGAACCCGAACCTCTCAAGAAGGACGTGAAACCTGACGTGGTTGTGGCTCAAGACGGAAGTGGTCAATTCAAGACCATTAGAGAGGCACTCGATAACTATCCTCGTAACCTCAAGGGACGATACATTATCTATATTAAATGTGGTGAATATGATGAACAAATAATCGTCAACCGACAACACCACAATGTTTATATGTACGGAGATGGTCAAGACAAAACAATCATAAGTGGCAACGCAAACCATGGGGTCGCCGAAATCACAATTTCCAACACGGCCACATTTGTCGCTGAAGGTGAACGTTTCATGGCAAAATGTATAGGCTTCAAAAACACAATAGGGCCTCGAGGGGGCGAAGCAGTAGCCTTCAGGTCTCAATCACCACACACAGTTATGGTCGATTGTAGCTTCGAGGGTTACCAAAACACGTTATACTACCACACACATTACCAATTCTATAAAAACTGTGAAATATCAGGGACAGTAGACATCATCTTCGGAAGCGGAAGGGCTTTTTTCCAAGACACAAAAATTAATGTTAGAAAACCGCAAACTGGACAAAGCAACACAATCACAGCCGATGGAAGAATGAAAACCGAAGAAATGGGAGGCGTTGTGCTACACAACTGCAAAATTATGGCTGCTCCAGAATTGAAGTCAGCTAAGGGACAATTCAAAACATACCTCGGGCGCCCTTGGAAGGAAGAGGCAAAAGCAATTGTGATGAAATCAGAACTTGGGGACGTAATCCAAGCCGGAGGATGGACAGCGTGGGAGACTCCAGACGAGAAGGACTATCACGAGACGTGTATGTTTAGGGAGTATGGCAACAAAGGACCAGGGTCGAATACTGATGGTCGTGTTACATGGTCGGGTTATAAGGTTATTGAAGATGATGATGAGGCTGAAAACTTTAGTTCTGAGAAGTTTATAGATGCTAAATCTTGGGTGCCTCTAACTGGTGTTCCTATCAATCTCAAGCTTTAAATTATGATTAGTTCATTGCTATTTAATTGTTCATGTTGATTGATTGATATCATAATTTGTATGGTCCATTATTATTCATGTAAATTGTCTAACAATCTTTGTTGTAATGTAAATGAAAATCAAAATCAAAATGAAGCTCTTGTTCGTACGATGAACAACATCGATCAACGGTTGTAGCTGAGCTAATGAAGACCTTGTGCAAATTAACCTTAATTGATAACTAAACATGACAATTATAGATATATAATTACCAACTTTTTACTAGAAAAAAGTGAATTTTGAGCCCACAAATCTGTAAGGTGGTATACATTTTGAAGCCGTTACAACTTTGAGGCCTTGTGTGATTGCACATTTCACACACCCTTGTATACGGCTATGTCAATCAAAACGGACAATTAAAAATATGCAAATCATGCATAAAATCATGTAGCATCTCAAGTCTCAACCATAACTTTTATAATATGTGATATTCTAGACCACAGAACAGATAATTTGACAAAATAATTGCACCAATATGAACATATATAAGCAACAATAAGAGGCCTCGGTGCAGATGTTATAAGTCCCGTTATAGGGCATTTTTGGGGCCTAAACCGCCAACTACATCGTTGGTGGTGCTATAGGTATATTATAGGTCATTTCGTTATGCTGTAATATGCTATCCGTTTTTTTTCTTTTAGTGTAAAAGTTGAGTGGATGGTATTTTTTGTTGGTAAAAATGAGACCACGTGTACCTATAACATGTTATAGCTGCTTAGGGTGTTTTTGAGGTTTTGTGTTATAGGAATGTTATAAATTAAAAGTTGATGTGACGCATTTATAACTTGACGCGTAACTCCACTGCACCTAGAACTCTAATTAGGATATGAAAATATCCATGCCTCATGAATGGCTGATTATATAATTAATCTACATACTTAACCAATGTTTAATCTATATATTTTATTCATGGACTGATTAGGAGCATGCTACTATTATCATCTCAAAGCTCAATGATTGGTTATGTTTGGTTCAAAAAAAAGAAAAAAAAAACAGTCACCACTAGATAAAAAAGATATGCATATTCTAGTTGGTTAATGCTCTTAAATATATATATTTTATTTATTTATTTACTGATATGAAAAATGGAAACGAGACCGCTTTTATTCGTGGAAAATCAAATCTGTTATTTTTTAATGGCTCGCCTAACTTGCTACAAGATCGTTTCCATATGTAAAGTGCTACACACGATTTTGACTTGTTACTCCCTCCGTCTCATTTTTATTGTCCACGTTTTCTTTTAGAGATGTCCCAATTTAATTGTCCACTACAAAAAATAGATAGGGAAGTTTGATCAAGTTTACTATATTACCCTTGTTTGAAATTATTATTACATACTTTAAAAAAGACTTTAATTAAATAACTAAGGGTAAAACTGTCTTTCTGTCAAAAAGTAAGAAAGAGAAAGCAGTAATAAATGCATTTTTCTTAAACTGTGTGTTTTTTGTCGGAGGACAATAATTTTGGGACGGAGGGAGTACAATAATTGTTGAGTGCACTAGCTTATTGGAGGTTTGACTTTAAAAAAAATGCTTACTCAAGCTGTGCTATTTCACTTTTCGAAATTTTAAGAAGTCATCAGTAACGTCCAATGATTATACGAGAGGAAATATATGGAAATGTATATTACATATTAGACATGCATATATATATATAAGTTGAAACTTTTCACTAACATTCTATATATGATTATTCGAAAAAAGGAACGCAATTATCATCAATGCAGGTATCTTACAAACCCTAAACACACTCGATTAATCTCTCAGAACTATATACTTACCCTCACGCCGGAGTCTAATCGTGGGATCCGCTCCCACGATAAGGTTAACGGTGTTTATTTCCTTGTGCATGGTTCTCTAAACTAGTTCACTTGATACAAGAATAAGGCTCTACATACCCGAATAGCTGCCTATTCGGACCAAGCAAAACCCGACCTCACTTTTGTATCAATAAGTTGGCGCCATCCGTGGGACCCGACACTTGGAATTACTCTCAGAAAAATGAGCGCAACGGCCAACGCAACCCCCATTATGAGGACCGTCACGAAACCTGCAACCAAAGAAAAGACGCCAAAAGATGCGAATGTCACACCCAGGGTGAACATCCAGGATTTCTGTGAAGAGCATTACGATGATATTCTGCTGGTCATTATGGACAAGATTCGTCGTGACAAGCGAAAAGAAGTCCATGTTAGGCTAGACTTCGGGGAAAGTCTCAAGAAAATAAGAATAAGAGAAAGCTCTCAAAACTCAAGTGCCAGGACCTTGCCCGCAAGGTACCGTAACCCGTCAGAGAGACTGAAAGTGCAGGACCGCTTAAGGTACAACGATCGACATGTGCTTGACCGACTGGGTCACCGAAGGCAGAGTGCATTCGACCGACTTAGTGATACTTACTCGCCAAGCACAACTAAATCCGAACCGGACAGAGCAAGCTCCGGAAATCGTTCTCACAGTAGAAACCATCCTCATAGGCAGAAACTGCTCCCGTGGCGTCGAAGAATCATGTGATAATACCTGCTCCTCCTATGGGACGGGGACCAAACATGGATATCGCCCGCGCGACAGAGACCGCTCCCGCTATGAGAAAAGAGGAAGGGAAAGTGAATCCCCGTCATCTCGCGTATTGGAGAGTGGCACCAGCGATAGAGGACACTGAAAGTCAAGGTAAAAAAGACACAAGTCTACGGATGAGGATGACTTGGCGGTGCCCTGGATATGTGAAGAGGTGGATCCATTCACACCTCGAATCCGCAACTTTAAAAGTTCACAGAGAACACGAATGCCTAACAACGTGAAGACTTATGACGGAACAGGGGACCTAGAGGATCATGTTAAAATTTTCCAAGCAGCGGCTCAGGTAGAACGTTAGGCAATGCCTACATTGTGTCATATGTTCAATTATACTCTAATAGGAGCCGCAAGAGTATGATTCGATGAGCTCCCTCCAGAGAGCATAGATGGATACAAGGACCTCAAAGCAGCCTTCTTAGCATACTTCATGCAACAAAAGAAGTACGTTAAAGATCTTGTTGAAATCCACAATATTAAACAAAAAGACGAGGAGACCATCGAAGAGTTCATGGAACGATTCAAGGTGGAAACCGGACGCATGAAGGGAGCCCCTGAGTGCATGGGGATCTCCGGATTCATGCATGGGGTTAACAACCCTGAATTGACAAAGCGCCTTAAAGAACATGTTCCAAAGACCATGGAAGAAATGATGATCGCCACCACTGCCTTTATACGAGGAGAAGCCACTGCTGCTGGCAAAAAGAAAGGTCACACATCATAGAGATCACAGGACCAGTCAAAGCGGCACGCCTCAGAGCGGAGGTCTGACTTTCGAGGTCAGCCAAGGGAAAAACGGGGGTCTAGCAAGTTTACCCCCCTTACAAGAACACCCAAAGAAATCCTCGCGGCCGAAACAGGAAAGTTCAAACCGCCACCCCCTATGGTAATCCCGGTGGAGAAGAGAAGCAGCAACAAGTTCTGCGACTTCCACAATAATAAAGGGCATAGTACGGATGAGTGTATGCAGTTAAAAAAGCAGATCGAAAAATTGGTACGGGCAGGCAAGCTCTCGCATTTAATCAAAGAAATTAAGCAAGGTAGAGATCAACCAAAGATGGGGAAGAAGGAAGCGCCGGCCAAAGATAAGTCTATGGCAATCTATATGATACAACCATGGCATAGAGTGACAAGGCATAAAGTAACTCAAAGCTTCAAACGGGTCAGTGAAATTACATTCCCCTCACTGACGACCAACAGCGGGACAGAAGGTCCGCTTGTTATAGAAGCGGAAATTGGCGGACACATGATTCACCGCATGTATGTGGACGGAGGTTCGTCGACGAAAGTGCTCTGTGAGCATTGCTTCAACTAGCTTCGACCGGAAATCAAGAACCAAATGGTCCCAGCAACGACATCGTTAACCAGTTTCAGTGGAGAAACCATATGGCCGCTGGGACAACTTAGGCTCTTAGTAACAATATGAGATGTAGATCATTCTGCAAAAGCATGGATGAATTTCATGATCGTAAGGTCATTATCGCCGTACAATGGCATTATTGGAAGACCTGGAATACAAGAAATCCAAGCGGTCCCATCCACAACCCATGGAATGCTTAAGTTCCCAGTCGACGGAGGAGTAGTGACTATCCGTAGCACTATCTTGATACCCGCTGAGTGCGCCACGGTGGTTACATCGTCTAAAGAGATACCCAAAGAGGCTGGAGTCTGTCATGAAAATTTTAAAATAGCCCCACATCCGGATTTCCCTGATCAGAAAGTAGCAATCGGAGGCACGCTATCCGCGAAAGGGCGGACGGATCTATGCTCACTCCTAAAGAAAAACTTGGATATATTCGCATGGCAGCCGTCGGATATGACAGGAGTACCGCGATCAGTAGCGAAACATCGACTCAATATCCGCGAAGGATACTCACCTGTTCGACAGAAAAAAGGGGCCAAGCCTCGGATCGTGCGAAAGCCATCCAAGCAGAGGTACAAAAACTAGTAGAGGCAGGGATCATGAGAGAAGTTTTTTTTACCACGAATGGCTGTCCAATCCAGTCATGGTAAAAAAACACGACGGTAGCTGGCGGATGTGTGTGGATTTCACGGATTTAAACAAGGCATGTCCGCAGGATTGTTACCCCCTTCCAGAAATCGACTGGAAAGTTGAATCTCTTTGCGGTTACCCCTTTAAGTGTTTTTTGGACACTTACAAAGGTTATCATCAGATACAGATGGCAGAGTCAGATGAAGAGAAAACGGCTTTCCACACCAGCCAAGGGGTATATTGCTATACCAAAATGCCCTTTGGCCTTAAAAACGTTGTCGCCACGTACCAGCGGCTGGTAGACAAAGCTTTTGACAGCCAAGTTGGTCGAAACATAGAGGTGTATGTTGATGATTTGGTTATTAAGAGTTACACGGAAGCAGAAATGATAAGAGACATCGAGGAAATGTTTCGTACATTACACAAAATCAACATGAAGCTCAACCCCTAAAAATGTACGTTCAGGGCAATGGAAGGAATGTTCTTGGTGTACATGATTAGCCCGGATGGGATAAAACTGTGCCCTGACAAAATAGACGCAATACTACAACTCCCGTCCCCACGGACAATCAAAGAGGTCCAGAGCCTCAATGGGAAGTTGGCTAGTTTGAACAGATTCCTCTACAAGTCCGCGGAAAAGTCCTTGCCGCTATTTAAAACTTTGAAGAAGTGCATTAAAAAGAGTGACTTTCATTGGACACCAGACGCGGAACAAGCCTTCAAGCAACTAAAGCAGCACTTGTCAGAGCTACCCCTGCTGGTGGCACCCCTGTCCGCCTCCCACGGAGCTATTATTGCGGTCTTGATGACTGAAAGGGGCTCAGTTCCTGCAACATAACATTATAAAACGATACATTCTGATTAATAAAACGTGTTTAAAAGTTGTTAAAAATATGATTAAGATACAGACATACCATATTCATCAAGTGGAGCATCATAGTCATAAGGTCCTCCAGTAGAATGGCCAAAGTTAGTCCCACCATGGTACTATAAAAATTTAACAGCTGAATTAATGTAGGGCTTATAAGATGTTCAAACTTCTTTCTAAATGGAACCACATGTTATATAATTAGTATAAGGAGAATCATATTCACGAATTTATTGTAAAAAAACCTAAAAAAACTGTTTACCTTTTGATTAAAACCTACTTGAGCTTACTAAAATTCCTTTCAAACATTTCATCGAACACCATGCCCTCTTTAAATCACTTACAAACCTTTGATCTTTGATCTTTAGATTCCGGCACAAACATGTATCACAAAAAAATGACACCAATCTTTAGATATACTATATCTATAAACACTCATATTCATAATAAATGAAAATTTCATAAGTACCAAATTAATACATCAAACTAAACCAAGGAAGATAAATTAAAACTTACAAATGTTCAGATGCATGATTGGATTAAACCTGCATAATCAAACGAAAATTATCATACTAATATCAAGTATTTTTTTAGTAATTCGAAACCATAAATATTATAATTAAAATGTTACTTACCAATTCTTTCATATTGAAAACATAGAAATCACTGGTACAATAATTTACAAAAATGTTTTCTTGAATGATTTTGAATCGGTATGCCTGTTGCATCAAAAGCATAGAAAGCATGATTAGAGAAGGATTTGTTTTGATTTTCAACCATGAACTGATTTGAGAGGACATTGTTTTTTAATTTTGAATCATGAATTGATGTGAGAAACCGTGTATTGTGTAGAATTGAAACTGCTATTGAACCAATTTTGAAATGTTTGTATGACATTAAATTTCATTGAAACTGCTTATGGTTTTGAAAGTAAAGTAGTGTATTCCAGACTTTTTGATGTTCAAAAAATGTTGCTTTCAATGTTTGTACATTAGAAGTTAATTATGGTATGCCACATCACTGATTTAATTGAACTGAAATTTTAATTATAATCATCATAATTATGTATTAAATGAGATGTTTCATTGTTGTAAGTTTTAAAACTTTACTAAACTTGATTGATTATGGAAATGATTCTTAAAAACAAAATAAAAAAAAGTTCAACCGAAATCTACAATTATGAAGAATACAATATTTGACTACTCGTCAAGATTATTACATTAAATGAATTAAAAAGATTGTTATTTGACTTACCTTTTTCAAAACATGTAACATATTAAAACCTTAATATTGCCTTATGTAACACCCCCAAATCTGGGTAGCAGCGGAATATAATGTATATCCGAGGGCGTTAATTCATAGATCAATAGCACAAGATATGAGAAAGACCACTAAACGTGTCGTT